>RCUC01163721.1:0-53210 GCA_003697995.1 Taxidea taxus jeffersonii | reverse complement strand
AAAATAGAGCTACCTTATGACCCAGCAATTGCACTACTGGGTATTTATCCTAAAGATACAAACGTAGTGATCCAAAGGGGCACGTGTACCCGAATGTTTATAGCAGCAATGTCCACAATAGCCAAGTTATGGAAAGAACCTAGATGTCCATCAACAGATGAATGGATAAAGAAGATGTGGTATATATATACAGTGGAATACTATGAAATGAAAAGAAATGAAATCTTGCCATTTGCGACGACATGGATGGAACTAGAGCGTATTATGCTTAGCGAAATAAGTCAACTGGAGAAAGACAACTATCACATGATCTCCCTGATATGAGTAAGTGGAGATGCAACGGGGGTGGGAGTTAAGGTCGTAGGAAAAGTAAAAATGAAACAAGATGGGATCGGGAGGGAGACAAACCAAAAGAGACTCTTAATGTCATAAAACAAACTGAGGGGGGTGGGGGGGAGAGGGGTTGGGAGAGGGTGGTGGTGTTACATTATATGTTTAAATAAAGCTTAAATAAAAAAAAAATCCATCCCATGGGACGGCCTACTCAGACATGTCCCGTCCTGCAGGAGGCTCAGCACCCCAGCCAGGCTCCCCCCTTCTCAGCCCAGGCTTAGTGAGGGATGAAGGAAAGAGCATGAGGACCGGGCTCCCATCACCACTGTCTGCCTTTGGTCTATCCCATGAAGGTTGTAGCTGCTCTGCGAACTGCTAGGCCATTACTCCCTCCCATTCCCTGTTAAACAGCACACCTGAGAAGTCATCGGTCCCGTGTTCTCATGGTACACAGAAAAAGATGTTCAGGATGCTAGCGTCTAGAGAAATGGGCTGGCAACCACTCCCAACTCCTGCTTCTCCCTGACAGTAACCGGCACTCCCCTAGGAGCAGCCTTTAACCGGGGCAACATCTAGAAACCTTTAAGTGATAGAAGTTGGTAAGAGACTGCCTTTTAAAATTCCTGCTGACTGGGTGTGGTGCATAGACAATGAAATCTTGGAACACAAAGTAACATAACATGAAATAAAATTCCTGCTGAAGCTCTTTCCCAAGGGGCTGACTGTAAGCAGTCTGCAGACTACTGACAAAGGGCTTAAGGATGCTAAAAAAATTAATAGCCAACTTTTAAAGAGCCATACCGTAACCCACGATACAGATAATCGCTACCTCTGTGAAACAGAAAAAGCCAAAAGAACCGAACTGTGCTCTTTCAAAGTGTTCTTTCTCCGATCCGATTGGCCAAAGCACAAAGTCTAGCCCCTTCTGCCCTCACCACCCGCCTCCTGCCCCCCCTCCCCGATCCTTCTTCCCTCCAGCAGCATCTCACCTCTAACTGCAGATCCGGAACTGTTGGCTCAAGGACATATCTCTCTGGGAAGTCTATGACAATTTTAGAATTAAGAAGAAAAAAGTGATACATCTCTTGAACGTTTTGTGCCAGGCACGGTATGGGACCCTAGGGATGTCAAGTCGATCGGGGAAGGCCCCTGCTCTCTGGCTACTCGAGGTGCAGCAGGAAAGACATAGCTGCAAACAATTATTACAAAACAAAGTCACCCATGATATAACAGAGGTCAAGGGCAGGGTGATGAGGGGGGCCTGGGAAGGTGTCACGAACAGTGCCTAGGAGCATGGGGAAGAGCAACGACTAAGCGGTTTCTGGAGTGAGGGCCTTCTAGAGCGATCGGTGTGGACAGAGAAGAACAGGGATGGACATATTTCATGTGACTGGTGTTGGGTGTGAGCTGCGTGGCCGGAGACGCGACAAGACAAGCCCACGGGGGACATGCCCTTCACGGACTCGCCTGTCGTGCTGCGGAGTACGGACTTTCTCCGTACTAGCAGGAGGCTCGTAGAAGACTGTAAGGGGATAAGCTGGCCAGCTTTGTTTATTTTAGGCATGGAACCCCATGAAGGAGGGTCTTGGGAGGTAGTGTCAAAACGTGACCGTTTTCCAGTCCTGGGGCTCCTCCTGCACGCATCTCACCGATTCCTGGCAACCTGCAGCTCGACAAATAGGAGTGGAACCCTGCACCTCTCCCCTGAGTTCCAAGTCCATCGTCCTCACTACCCACCTGAGTCTCCCCTTCAATGGCTCAAGTATCTCCAAACCGACCTGTCCAAACTAGAAGACCTGATGTTCCTTCCCAAACCTCTCCTCCTACCACTCTGCTCCGCCATCTTGACCAATGGCCACGACGTCCATGCAGGCGCTTCAGTGGGATTCTGGGGATCATCCGACATTCTGGTCGGGCCCTCACTGCCGCCGGCAAACATAGCTGGTCCGGCCCGTATCCTCCTCGTAGCTCAGCCCACCACCGGTTCCTCTGACTCAGGACTTCTCAGTTTAGCCCTGGACACGTGGGGGCCAGAGAGTTCTTTGTTGCGGGGGCCTAGCCCGTGCATTCCTGGGCTCTAATCCACTACAGGCCAGTAGCACTCGCCCCCGCTCCCCCTCAAGCTGTGACAGGCCTGTCTTACGGTCCCTGGGGCATAGTATGGGGCTCAGTTGAGAGCCACTGCTCTTACTCCATCTTCCCTCCACTTCTTCACCCAGGACCCTCCACCACACTGGCCTCTCCAATTCCTTGAACCCATGAAGCTCCTTCCTGCTTTCAGGACTTGGCAAATACGCTTTTCTCTATTAGGAACACTCTTAGGTCTGCTCTTCTGTTGGCCAGCTCCTTCTCACACTTGTGATCCCCACTCCATATCACCTCCTTACTGAGGCTCCCCAAAATACTTCATCTAAAAGGGAGGACCCCTGACCCTGCATATTTTCTCCACAGCATTTTTAACTTGATGTAGAATTGACATATAACACTATACTCGTTTCAGATGACGACTAATGATTTGATATATGTGTGTAATTGCAAAGTGACCCCAGTATGTCTACAATCAGTCACCATACACTTAGAAACTTTCTTCCTCTTGATGATGACTGTCAAGATTTACTCTTAGCAACTTCCAAGTATGCAGTACAAAATTACTGACTTTCAAGTTAGTAATACGTATACCGTACATGCAAAAAAATATACAGTCATAATCACCACGCTGTACATGACATCCCTGTGACTTACCACTGCAAGTCTGTACTTCTCGATTCCCCTTCACCCACCTTGATCACCCCCTACTCCTCTCCCCTTTGGCAACCACCAGGCTATGAGGTCTCTTTTATGTCTGTTTTTGGTATAAGTGAAACCATACACTGTTTTTGTCTGACTTATTGCACTTAGCACAATACCCTCCAGGTCCACCTGTGTTGTCACAAATGGCAGGATTTCATTCTCTTTTATGGATGAGTAGTATTCCATGTGTGTGTGTTGTGTGTGTCTGTGTATGCGTGGGTATCACATCTTTTTTATCCGTTCATCTACCAATGGACATTTAGGTTGTTTCCATATCTTGGCTACTGTAAATATCACAGCAATGAACATGAGAGCACAAATATCTTTTTGAATAAGTATTTTTGCTTTCTTCAGGTAAATACCCAGGAGCTAGATCGTACGGTAGTCCTATTTTTCAATTTTTTAGAGAACTTTCCTACTGGTTTCCACAGTGGCTGCACCAACTTACATTCCCACCAACAACGTAAGTGCAAGAAGGCTCCCTTTTCTCCACATCCTCCCCAACAACTGTTATTTCTTCTCTTTATCGTAAGAGCCATTCCAACAGGTGTGAGGTGTGGAACTGATCTGCATTTTCCGGACGATGACTGACGCTCAGCATTTTTCCATGTTCTTGGCCATCTTTGGAAAAATATTCAGATCCTGCACCTATTCTGAAATCATACTGTTTGGTTTCACTGTTATTGAGTTGTACGGGTTCTTTACATGTTTTTGATATTAACCCCTTATTGACTGTATCACTAGTAAGTACCTTCTCCCATTCAGTAGAGACCCTTTCCACTCCGTTGATATTTTCCTCCACTGTGCAGAAGCTAGCTTCCAGTTTGGCATAGTTCCATTTGCTTATTTTTGCTTATGTAGTCCTTCGTTTTGGAGACAGGTTAAAAAAATTATCACCCAGGGGTGCCTGAGTGGCTCAGTGGGTTAAGCCTCTGCCTTCGGCTCAGGTCATGATCCCAGGGTCCTGGGATCAAGCCCCGAATCGGGCTCTCTGCTCAGCGGGGAGCCTGCTTCTCCCTCTCTCTCTGCCTATTTGTAATCTCTGTCTGTCAAATAAATAAATAAAATCTTTAAAAAAAAAAATTACCACCCAGACCAATGTCAAGGAACTTACTGCCTATATTTTATTCGAGGAGGTTTGTGGCCTGCAGTCTTACATCCAAGTGTGCAATTCATTTTAAGTTAATCTCTGTGTATGGTGTAAGCAAGTAGTCTGGTTCCATCCTTTCACATGCCACTGTCCAGTTCCCCCAGTACCGAACCCTGCAGACGTTGTCTCTTCCCCACGGGATATCCTCGCCTCCCCTGCCATAAATTCATTTACCACATATGGGTGGGTTTATCTCATAGCACTTTAAACGTTAGTAATTATTTTATTATGTTTACGTCTTCTGGCTTGTCTCAACCACGACAGTGAAAGCATTATTAGGGCAGGGTGCATGTCCGCATTGGCTTCTGTCCTACCCCCAAGGTCTAGCGGGGTACCGCTGAGTAAGTATCTGTCAGCTGAGTAAATGAATGAGTGCACGGACAGACCATCAGATGGATGTCTTCTCTCCCAGGCACTAACCACCATCCTTAAAAAATAACAAAGTCACAGTATGAAAAAGTAGCTCGGGGGAATCCGGACAGCCTGTATGTCAGCGGGGTGCTCAGTAACCCAGTGCTCCCCGATCAGCATATGCCGTGGAGAGCAGCACGTGTTGGATGAGTAAAGGCACTCCCATAGAAACAAGAACAGGTGACCCTCTCTTCATTGAGGAAAAAAAGCACAGTTAGGCCTTGTGAATAGTTAAAAATGTTCCTTTTCACTGAACCCGACTGGTGTCTCCGGGTGTCTGGATATACGTGTGGATTGGGGGTTAGGCAAAAAAAAAAGACAAAGGAGGAGCAAGAATCTTAATGTTACAGTCCTCAGAGACCACAACAACCTTCTCCTGCCTCTCTCCTTAAGGACAGGATGAACGTCTCAGGGACAGCTTCTCTGCCAAGGGCTGCACTGTCTTCTCTGCCTTTTGGGGTCTAAAGGAAGCCACAGACACAGGATCCGCACACAGCGAACTTGCCAGAAAATACCGGTGTACCATCTGGCGAAACTTGACTCCCGTCCAGGAAAATAACTTTCCAAGGATTCACCCTCCAACCCAGTGCTTTCTTGATCAGATCTTTCATGCTGCTGAGCAGATTATCAGTGAGTTATTGTGGCTCCTGTGACCGTCTGCACAACAGTCAGGTCTGAAACGTGTTCTTCTGAGAGGACCGCTCAGAACTATCGCCCTCTCCAAAGTGGATCCCAGCTTTGAGTTCTGGGCTCAAGACTGGTTTTTTGGAATCATTACTTTGTCATTTTGTTTTGTTTCCACACAGTGCCCCAGGGATCAGATTGTTTTCCTTTTCAAAATTAATATGTACTTTCTAGACAAAGTTCTTTTGAGGCTACAGTTCAGATTCTATATTCAGGGGAGAAACATTTTGGACAAGGCAAGGTGGCTTTCGAACCACTGAATCGGGGAAAACACATCTGAAGATGATGCAGCTACCCATTCCAAAGGCGGCTGGTTTCACCCATACCATGGACCCCAGCGTTCTAGTGGATAACTGAGAACTGTCCCATTTTAATGTCACAGGCAGCACAAGCTTCGGAGAACACTGCAATGCTTTGGGTCTGACACATCCCGGAGAGAGAAGGTTGGGGTTCACATCCCAGCCTTCTTCTACTTACGAGGGGGCCTGCAGCAGGTAACTGAACTTCTCTGTGCCTCAGTTTTTCATCTATACATTAGCAACATGTTGTTAGAAGATTAAGTGAGTTAATTAATTCCTAAGTGCTCAGACAGAGGTCTGGCATATGCTAAGCCCTTGAAAAATGTTGCTCTTATTATTAACAAAGCTTTTAAAATTGCTTCTGATTGATAATAACTATGCCTTTCTTTGCTGAATTAGGTTTCTGGCTAGAATAAACTCAAAGGAATTCGATACATGAGATTCTTTAAGTGACCAATGATTCTAACTTCTTAAAACAGTAAAAATTATAAATAAGCACATGGCATACATTCTATTAGTGCTTGTGAACGAGACAGAAGACCAGAACCTAATTGATGTTGCTTGTCTTCTTTTCTGGAATCCACAATCAAGAATTCTAGAATGTTTCATTTCTGTATTCTCAAGCAAGTTCTAAGAGACACCATTAAAAATCTCTGTTAAGTGCCCTGGCAAGGGAAATGGGGTGGTAGCAATTAAAATGCAAAAGTGAGGGGCGCCCGGCTGGCTCAGTTAGGACAGCATGTGACTCTTGATCTCAGGGATGTGAGTTAGAGACCACTGTTGGGTGTAGAGATTACTTACAAATAAAATCTAAAAAAAAAGACAACCCATAGGCCTTGGGACAAGAGACCTGCTGGCCAGATCAGAACCCCCAAGCTGTGCAGGGAAGCATGGAGATCGCCTGGGTATATTAAGCCTTTTAATCTGAAAGCCAAAGCTACATTGTACCTTGAGAGCAGAAGCTCCAGCTCAGATGGCCCAGCGGGCTGCAGAAACACTAAACACCCCAGGCTAGCCGCCTGCCATGAAGACCAACCGCAATAATGGAATCACTGTTGCCCTGAGAAAGCTACGCAGCAGGGTGTTTTGGGGTGTTCTGGGGACACCAATGCAATGTTTATTGGAAACAGGGACCAAAAAAAAATAAAAGATGGAAATTCCACAGTTAATCAGAGTGGAGATATGTAGCAAACCTGGGTGGTTTAACCCATAGATACTCCCTCCAATGTGAAGGTCAAAATAGGTCACTTAAAAATGAACCTGGTAAGGAAACACCTTGGTAGAACAGTTTGGCTTCTCCTCCTATTTGAAGCTTCCTCCTGTTTCTGCTTAGTGACCTGAAATGTATGGGCTGGAAGTCATAAAGGCAGATCTGTCATCACTTGCTTTCGGACTTGGTGAAGAAGAACACAGAAGACAGAAGCAGACAGAAGCTGAGGGTTTTAAGGGAAGATCTGCGCAGGCAGGTGGACAGTAATGGTAGATGATTCTACATGCTTCTAAACCTGATGGGATTATTGAAAAATTTCCCTTCTCTGAAAATGATGTAGTTCATCTGCTTGCTGCTCAACTGAAAAAACATAATGGCAGCCCACCATCAGGAGCTCATCCTTCTCTTATTCTGAAGCCACAGCTATACGGAAGGCCACAGAGTCCTGCCCCAGAACCCATGCTCTGCTCTCCCATGCTCAGGCCAGACTGGAGCCAGCACCAGGAGGTCAACCAACCCAACTCCTCATGAGCCAGCAACAAGGAGGCCAACTGACCCATCTCCTCATGAGCCCAGCCCTGGAGGAGACAGTCACATGTCCCTGTCTTGCTTAGTACTAACAGAAGTAATCCGACTGGAAATCTGAGGCCAAGGGATCTCGCTTTTGCTAAGGAGGACAGTGATTTCTCTCTCTCTCTCTCACACACACACACACACACACACACACACCGGTATTCTACTTTTTCCAGGACATATCCAATCCTCCCTGCACAGTGAGGCAGTCAGGGTATGTACTCATGACATTTCATCAATGAGAAAAATGAGGATTCAGATCAATTAGAGAAAATGCCTAAGGTTATACAACCAAGATCTCAAAGAATGAGACTCACATCCACCCTCTTCTTAAAAGGATAGTTTGGTTTGGGCAAGATTTTCCAGCCCTGCTTCTACTTAACATTTTAGTCATTCTCTGTTGTGGGCACTGTCCTGTGTGTTACAGGATGGCTGGGCTCTACCTCCTAGATGCTGGCAGCACCAGACCTCCAACTATGATAATCAGAAATGTCTCCAGCATCACCAGATGTTCCCTGGGGGGCAAAAGTGGCACTGGTCGAAAACCACGGGGTTAGGATGTTTTGGATTAAGGTGATTAGGAGGAATAATGGCACTGCCAAAGGATCACTCTTCCTAGAGACCACTGTGGTTGCTACAGATGAGAACTGCTGCTCAGTGCAAAGGAAAATTTTCTCACTTATGCTACAGCATGGAGCTCTACCAGGGCACAAAGCAATGATCTTGTTTTATGGAAGTGACAGCTCTCTAGACTGAAGGAGAGCAAGAGCAGTCAGGGGAGAGCACACAGGTCTCCCACTCCTATCTTACGATGTTATCTATTCAGTTTTTGAATAAGTGAGACATTCACATGGCTCAAGATTAAACATAAATACAGGTATATACAGACAAGTGCTTCCCAACTCAAGATTCCTACCACCCAGTTCTCCCTGGAGGCAGCCAATGTTACCGGTGTTTGTGTGTGCTCCCAGACGTATTTCATAAAAGAGCTTGTATTTAAATAAACGCTTCTTCTTAGATCAAAGTATCTCTGAGTCATTACCATCCTTATGTTTACAAAGTCATAAAAGTCATCTTTCCTTGTAATGTGGTAAGGGGCTGGCATTATTCCCTCTTACCCCATCACTGTCTATTGGCTGGGACACTAAAATTAAATGAACTCAGGAAAAAACTAGGGAACCTTGGTCAACGACACTGGATCCTAGTCTGCCATTCTGAGGGCTGCCATCAAGTGTGCTGGTCACGGTGGAAATCAGGTAGAGAGACTGATGGTTGGGGTATTGGGGCCAAAGGCAGGCAACCTCTTTATCCAAGGCAGCGTGAAGTGGTCATCAAAACCGAATCTCCAGGGGGTGGGGGTGCTCCAGTGGGCAGGCCCAGGATGGAAGGAGAAGTGGAAGAGGGAGGGCAAGAGGCTAAGAGAGAAAGAAATGCAAATGGCGGCAGTAACAAATGCCCGGGTCAGTCCATGCCCAGCTAATGGGGAATTATGACCAATTCTAATGAACAAGTCCCACAACTGGGACATCACATGGCCAGAGATTTTAATCATCTCCCTGACAGAGTACCTCGAGGTGACCTGGGATAAGTCAGTGAATCACTCTGACATCTCTTTGCTCTGGAAGAGTGGGGGAGGGGTGAGCAATTTCTTCACATATGAAACAGAGAAACCTCACATCTCCAGCATCAGTATTTTTCCTGAGCTTAGGACATTCTTAAAATGAACTGATGGCCTGCCTTCTGTGACCTTTGAAATTTCTCACCTTATAAAAAATTTTTTTAAAAAGGTCTTCCTCAAATTTCTGTAGCTCTATCAGTAGTCCTACAACCTCTAGTAGTTACTCTGGAAACTTTCAGATCAGCCTGCATTGTGATTTGTACTATTATTTCTCCACATCACCAATCTCCCAACCAACGCTGTGGTCCTTCACTGCCCGGAACTGCGTGTCCAACATGGCAGCCACTGGCCACATGTGCTTATCTAACTAAAATTTAACTAAATTCAACTAAAATTCAAAATTTGTTCCTCAGACAAACTGGACACAGATTCCAAAGCTCAAGAGCCACAGGCAGCATGTTCCTAATGTATTAGTGCATGTCCTGTCACAGGACATGTCCATCACTGCAGAAAGTTTGAGTGCACAGCGCTGGCCGAGAGCATAAAACCCACGCCCCTCAAACTAGCCCTCAAGGCTGCCTGTCTCTTAGAGCCAGCCCACACCCCCCAAATCTCTTGTACTTCCCCTCAACATGGACTCTTAGCTTAGTCCAGATCAGGCTCTCCACTTCCTCCAACAAATCATGCTCAGTCTTGACTCTGTGCCTGTGCTCATTGGATTCCCCACCACCGAAACCAATCACTTCGCAGTCCCTGAAGGAGTGGGATTTTCCACCGTGCCAGAAAGCAACGAGGCATCCACAAAATTCGTATCCCAGCAAAATCCTCTTGCTAATGAACGAGTTCAAGAAAAGGCCTTTCCCCCAGAAGACGGTAATGAGCTTTGGGCTCGTCAGCACTTGCTAGCGGATTATGCGAAATGCCACTTGCTTTGGCACTTAATACCAATTTGAGTCATTATGTAAGTTTTTCATGTGGGTCTTTTTTCACCTTAAACCAACCATATGGTCATAGAGGGCAGGGACCAGGTCCCATGCGCCTTTCTTTGGCATCTTCTGTTCTTCCTACCTCACGTCTTTCCTCAGTGGAGAGGTTGCAGACTGGCCCTCATGTGAAGGTCAGACGTGATGCGCGGTGTGTTGCTTTACCCAGAGTGTACGTCTGAAAAATTGTGAACCAGCTGCCAACCTTTAAAAATCGGGAGATGCTCCATCAGAGTGCGCATTTTAGTTCCTCAGAAATCAGCATGCCTAGGCGAGCACTCATGCTTGGCTCTACTGGATGGCACCGAGTGCCACCCACCCGTTTAAAAAAGACGTATTCTCCTGCTGACCACTTTCCCCTGGGGTCGCTCCCTCCCGTCACCTGCGTGGCCTCTGCAAGCCTTTGCGTTTACAACCTTTTCGGGAGACACTCCATAAATGAGCTGAGGATGGAAATAGCACACTTAGTAAACACAGCCGGGCGGCCCTTGACTCCCGCCTTCATGGGCACCACGCTTGCTGGAAGCAGGTCAAGTCGAAATTCTTACTTCGGCTGTTAGCTCAAGACAGGAGCCTCGCGCCCACTGATCTGAGCGATTCTCCTTCGGCTACTGAGAACGGATCGTGGATTAGGGAAATGGTCAGCGGAAAGAACAAAACGTAGCCAGCTTCCGTAATCACACACAGATAGTCAGGACTCAGAGGAGCGCGCTGTCCCAGGAACCCTGAGTGTTCCCTACAAACATGTGGAAATCCCGGCACTCGTGATGCTGAGTGCAGCTGGCAGCTGTCCAGTGAATCTGGGGCTCGACAGAGGAAGCCCAAGCCTCCTTGTTAACTCTAACCCACAGTGATCTCTCCTCCTTTGAACCCTTTATTACAGACTACGGGGTTCTAAAGTTGTTTTCATGTCTTGTCCTTCCCACTCAACTGTAGGTTTATATAAACCCCTTTGATACCCTCCCCCTGTCCAGTACATAAGGTCAGGAGGTCCTCCACCAGGACTGCCTTCAGTCAGAGGCAAAAACCCAATGGGTCATCAAAGCTCCTCATGAAAAAGGTGTATCCCTCGTGGCCAGGCCTTCCGGACTGGGAAAGCAACGTAACTTTCAAGTATTTGCATACGGGACAATTCTTAATGAAATGCAAGGAGGCCTTGAGGACTCTCGCCTAGTCTGTTAGTTACTTCCCGGTTGTCTGTCATTTGCATATTGGCCCGGCACTCTCGTGAAATCTCACGTCTTCACGAAGGTCATGGGTCAAAAATATTAAGCTACACACGGTCAACTCAGGCACTATGCTGGTAGAGACAAGGGGACAGGAAGCAAAACCGCCTTTTGGTGGAAACGTTAGTCTGACCAGGTACAAGCCCACCACTGATAATACTCAGTCCCTATCCCTCCACCGTGTCTGACCCACAAGAATGTTCCTGGTGCCCTTAAATCAAAATTCATTACATTTGAGAATTCTCCTTATCTATGACTAATTTAATGACTCTCTCATAATAGAAAATATAGTTAATTTGACATAAACTGTATCTTTATGAACCTCTGCAGGTTTGTAAAAGACATGTGTTTCCTCTCTGAATGTACATAACCCATCTGCTGAGTAACCCGTGCTCAAATCAGGCTGAGCACCAGACCCACACCTGGTTTCCAGAATGTTCTTTCTCCTCATTGCTGAAAAGAGGGATGACACTTGCTTATCTCCTGCTTTTTGCTAAGTCTTCCACTGTCCGGATTTTTCGAAGCTCACATTCAGTGGTTTCTCTATCCTAGCTGCAAGGTCCTTCCTTTGGGAAACGGTTCACCTGGGCTGAGGAACAAACACATTCCCAACAGCTAGTGCGACTCTCCTCCCCTCTGGTACCTCCACTACGAACACCTCCAGTTTGAAGATCGCTTTTGTTTCATGGCAAAGACTTAAATCGAGTAGTTCAGCCAAGCTGTTTGCTGTGTAAAAACAACGCTTTCCCTGCACAGTCCCTTCTTCCTCCTCTACACATCAACACTGCATTTACTAAGACTAAAGACTCAGGCACTAGACTGACTTTTTGGTGCTTTTCTCAGAGAAGCAAAACACCTCTTCCTCCATTCTTGTTTTCCTCTTAAGATCAGAGATCACTACTCTTTTTTTTTTTTTTTTTAAGATTTTATTTATTTATTTGTTAGAGAGAGAGCGAGCGAGCGAGCACAGGCAGACAGAGTGGCAGGCAGAGGCAGAGGGAGAAGCAGGCTCCCAGCCAAGCAAGGAGCCCGATGTGGGACTCGATCCCAGGACGCTGAGATCATGACCTGAGCCGAAGGCAGCTGCTTAACCAACTGAGCTACCCAGGCGTCCCGACTCTTTAAATACTAATAAAATAAACCTTTGGTGTTTTCTGTCAAGTTAAAATAATAATGAAAAAAATTTACTAAAATAATAATAAAACAAACCACTGGTGTTTTCTGTCAAGTTAAAACAATAATAACATGAAATAATAAAAATATTTTATTAAAATAATAATAAAATAAATAATTAAAAAAAATAATAAAACAAGCCACTGGTGTTTTCTGTGAAGTTCCCTGCCTCTTCCCTCATTTACTGGATTGGAGTTATTTGCAATCTTAATATCTGATTTTTAGTTCTTACAAACTTACCAATGCTGCAGAGTGAAATACGCTAGTAGAGGTTTTGATCACGGAATCATTTCTGTCTTACTGAACACCTGGCTTGACTAATCTGGGGACAAGACAAACCGAGAAAACTCCAAGATCTCATGGTCACATTCCTTGTGTTACTTCTGCGTCACTAAGGAAGCCCTGGGGGTCAGAGGTCAAAAAGTGCCATGCATCGGGATGGGGACTGAGAAAACCACCCGAAACAGATCGGAAACAGTTGAAGCCTCCATTTACAAGGAGTCTTGGGTAAATGAGATGGGATTTGGTTTTCTACATGAGTCTACAAATAAGTAACAGTGCACCCTTGCCTGTGGCCAGATTGACACATTTTAGACCCTATCAGGCGTCACTCCTGAGCTCTTGAATCTTCCCCCACTCTGTCCCGCCCACATCACTGCTTCGGATGGCAACTCCCTGGTTGTATTTCTCCGTGTGGCTGAGCAGGAAAGTCAGGAGAGAAGACTCATCAGGAAAACTGGCAGCGTCTCAATATCATGTTAATTCCCTGACCCGAATGGACATGTGGTTGGATCAGACAGTCCGTGTACTCTACGACAACAGGTCTTGCTAGCTATCCACGAAGGAGTAAAAGGCAAACGGGAAAGTTTAGAGAAACACCCTTCGATACACAAACCTACTACTCCCAAGACGGAAGGAGGGCAAGGACTTTTAGAAATAAAATGCACAGTCCATTTAAAGGCAGGAGCACTGGTGCCTGAGAAGGCGGACTCCCCAGTACTGTGGCTGCACATGAGCTTCCTCCCACGATCGAGGAAGTTACCAAAGTCAAAGAGCGGCAAGGTGAGATACCCTGGAAAGGCTGGAAGGGGTTGTTGTGAAATGGGCTTAAGACACGGAATCTGAGAGGCTTAGAAAGGGATGGGGCAGAATTTCACATTCCAATTTTTTTTTTTTTTTTTTTTCAAAATAAAAAGGGAAAAAATGTGTAAAATTTTGGAGGGAAGTAGTAAGTCAATTAAAAGATTCTTGTATGGGGGTATGTCTGGGTGGCTCGGTTCATTATGCATCTGCCTTCAGCTCAGGTCACAATCCTGGGATGGAGCCCCACATCGGGCTCCCTGCTCAGTGCAGAGTCTGCTTCTCCCTCTGCTGATGCCCCTCCCCCTGCTTGAGCTCTCTCTCCCTCTCTCTCCGAAAAATAAAATCTTAGAAAAAATGACTCACACACTGGACAGAGTACACTGTCCACATAAGGGCCTTCTTCTTAGGAATAAGAAGAGTTTTCGAATAACTCCCTCCTGTCGATCTCTTATAGCACAGTACTAGGGTAAGCAGAAACATGCCCCCCACCCCATCCCCCACCCCCACAAAGATGTCCCTGTCCTCATCATTACAAGCCACGAATATGTTATATGGTGAGGTGGAGGTCAGGTTGCCAAAGAAATTAAGGTTGCTAACCAGCTGATTTTAAAAATCAAGGGATGCTTCTGGATTATCTAGGAGGGCTCCAGGTTATCACAGGCATCCTTGAAAGTGTCAGAGCCAGACAGCCTGAGAGAGATTCAGCTGGTCTCTGCTGGCTTTGCAATTGGTGGGGAACCTTGTCGGCAATGCAGGCAATCTAGAGAAGCTGGAGAAGACACGGGAACCGCTCTCTCCTAGAACCTCCAGGAAGGACTGCAGTCCTGTAGACACATGAATCCCAGCCCCAGACTCGTGTCCGCCTTGGGACTACAGGATCCGGCATCTGTGTCATCGGAACCATGGAATGTGTAGTCAACTGGGAGACGAAGGCAGTAACTTACACGCGACTGCTTTACAGGGAGAGAAGGCCTAGGAGAGATTAACATTCCAAGCAATGCAAGTGTCCCTTTTTTCTGAGCTGAAAGAAAGAAAACAAAACCGTCACTCACTTTTTTGTAAGTTTTCTCTTCATTCTGTTTTCCGGGTGCGGCATCTCCATTTTCAGCAGCAGACGACATCTGTAAGAGCAAAACGACCCCTGTGAATTTCCAACTCTACTCTGATCTACCATGGGTTAATAATACTGTTAACTGGAGAATCCAGTTTGGTTCATTATGTTTTTGTGGCTATTGCTGCTGTTTCCAAGAAATGAAGAGATTTCTCAGAATCAAAAAAAAAAAAATCTGTGTCCCTCAATCATTTGAAATAAATCTTTACCTCTAAGCCATTTTGGTTGTACACTGTACTGGCCCCCATGTGCTCTGACAAAGGCAGGATGGAAGTCTCAGCCCAGATCATGGGTGCAAGTTTCTTCCTATAAAGTCTTAAAAAAAGTCAAGGGGCACCTGGGTGGCTCAGTGGGTTAAAGCCTCTGCCTTCGGCTCAGGTCATGATCCCAGAGTCCTGGGATCGAGCCCCGCATCGGGCTTTCTGCTCCGCGGCAAGCCTGCTTCCTCCTCTCTCTCTGCCTGCCTCTCTGCCTACCTGTGATCTCTGTCTGTCAAATAAACAAATAAAAAATCTTAAAAGAAAAAAGAAAAAAAAATCAACAACGAACTTTCTTCTAATTAAAGATGCTTCCTATAAAAGCATTTGGAAAGTACCAAAAAATATAAATCATGACAAAAGAAGTACTCAATTCTACTGTCCTTGGGTAACTCCACTCTTCACATTTGGGCAAATTTGGGCACTACTCTACTAAAAGTATTAGGATCCCATCACGACCCTGCAGTTTTCAATGAACATTGATATAATATGCCTTTTCCTACTTGATTATCAGCATCTCATTGTAAGAATACTGATTTTTTTTCTAGTTGCAAGAGACACCATTGTGTGAACACAGCTGTGTATTAGTAAGTCAGTTAATAATGCTAATGTTAGTAGTGAACACTGCATCTGAAACTAATGATGTACACTATGTTGGCTAATTGATTTAAATTTGAAAAAAATAATGCTAATATTAAAGGATGGGGAGGTGGTCCAAGGAGTTTGCTTCTACAAATGATACAAGTTATTATTCTGTGCTTCTACTTTTATCCAGTTTCAATGTTTTCTTAGATTTCTAGAATTATAAGGTCATTAAAAAAAATGAGTAAATTTCTTTCCAAGAATATACCCACTCATACTATTATCAGTGACTGAGAGCCCATTTCATTACATGTTTAGCTGTATTATTTTAATCATCTTTGCTAATTTCATAAGTGAATGAAAGCACCTCTTAGTATTAATGTGCACTTCCGAAAATTACTGGTGATGATTAACATGGCTGGAATGTCTTTTTTGAGCTCCTGTGTTTCTTCTGAGTTTCCTATTACTATTTCCATTTGTCTATGGGGCTCTTTGTGTTTTAGTTATTGAGTTTTACCTATTTTGTTACTGTTACTGTGCTTTTCTTTCTGAATTTTATGTATCAAGGAAACTAATCTGTCTGCAAGCACCTTATTCATGTTTTCCCACGCTGCTGTCTATCACAATGACGACACAGAAAAGTTCTACATTTTTCATACTCAACACTACTGGTTACCTTTGTGATTTCTTCCAGTGTTTTAGAACAAATATTTTTTTTCTATGGGGATGTATCAGATATTCAAACATGTCCCTTTCCCCTCTTAATGCTAAGATTTTTGCACTTAACTATGAATTCACCTGAATTTTTAAAGCCAGTTACTTATACTGCAAACAAGGATAACTACATAATCAGGGAACCATGACATTTAAGGGTCTTAAGGGTCTTATCTTTTTTTTAAAGATTTATTTATTTATTTATTTTTGAGAGAGAGAGAGAACGCAAGCAGAAGGGGCAGAGGGAAAGGCAGATTCTCAAGCAGGCTCTGTGCGGACTCCCATGTGGGCCTCAGTCCCATGACCCTGAGATCATGACCTGAGTGGAAACCAAGAGTTAGAGGCTCAACCGACTGAGCCACTCAGGTGCCCCAAGGGTCTCATCTTAAGTTGCACGAAGCTCATTCATCACACCAAGAAGGGGTAACTTCTGAGACTTTGAAGACACGTTATAAGACTTTGTAAGACTTTGAAGTACACGTTATTTTGCTTCATCTTTTTTAATAAGAGAATTTTTTTAAAAAAATATTTTATTTATTTATTTGTCAGAGAAAGAGCGGGAGCGAGCACAGGCAGACAGAGAGGCAGGCAGAGGCAGAGGGAGAAGCAGGCTCACCGCTGAGCAAGGAGCCCGATGTGGGACTCGATCCCAGGATGCTGGGATCATGACCTGAGCCGAAGGCAGCTGCTCAACCAACTGAGCCATTAACTGAAGTATCATCAACACAATGTTACATGAGTTTCAGGTGGGCAGCACCGTGATCTGACAAGTCTGTAGGTTCTGCTGTGTTCCCTGCCAGTCAACTACCAGCTGTCACCAGGACACTGTCACAGCTCTGCTGACTATATTCATCATGCTGGGCCGTGTACACCGTGACTTATCCCGTCACTGGGAGCCCGTGTCTCCCGCCCCCCTTCACCTATCTTACCCACCACACCGCCCGGCCCTTCCCCTCTGGCAACCAGCAGCTTCTTCTCTGCATTCATGGGTCGGCTTCTGCTTTTCTTTGTTTATTCATCTGTTTTTTATTCTCCATAAAGGGGGAAGTCATTGGGAGTTTGTCTTTCTCTGACTGACTTATTTCACTTTGCATAATGCCCTCTAGATCCAGCCGTGGTGTCACAAATGGCAACATCTCATCCTTTCTTATGGCCAAGTGTGTGTGTGTGTGTGTGAGCGCACGCGGGTGTGTACCACATCTACTTTACCCATTCATCTACTGATGAACACGTGGGTTGCTGAAGAACATTTTAAATCTTGGGATTTTAATAGTTACAGTGTGTGTAAATCTAAGAATTTGCTAGCCATTTTGGGGCACCGGGGTGGCTCAGTTGGTTAAGCATCTGACTCTTGATCTTGGCTCAGGTCATGATCTCAGGCTCCTGAGAACAAGCCCCATGCTGGGCTTGGAGCTGGTCACAGAGTCTGCTTAAGATTCTCCCTCTCCCGGGGCGCCTGGGTGGCTCAGTGGGCTAAAGCCTCTGCTTTTGGCTCAGGTCATGATCTCAGGGTCCTGGGATTGAGCCCCACGTCGGGCTCTCTGCTCAGCGGGTAGCCTGCTTCCTCCTCTCTCTGCCTGCCTCTCTGCCTGCTTGTGATCTCTGTCTGTCAAATAAATAAATAAAATCTTTAAAAAAAAGATTCTCCCTCTCCCTCTGCCCCACCCCCACTGTGAGCGCATGTGATCTTTAAAAAAAAAAAAAAAAAAAAAAAAAAGGAAAGAAAGAATTTGCCAGCCATTTCCCTGCACTGGAACTGAATGACTTCCATGAGCTTGACAGGACTAAAAGCCATCAAAGAAAATTAAAGAATGGAACATGGCAACCTCACCAGACCCATTACTCCCTGCCCATCAAAGCATTCTCTTAGATAAATTAACATTTCCATTTGTGTCCATATAACTAGTTGGGTTATAATCTGTCCATTATAGTACCGACAGGTTCTACCTGCTATAGATTCCCACACTGTCTCTGCTTAATATATTTTAAAAATAGCTGATTTTCTAGTTTCTTCATAATATTCTGGTGAGGTTTGATTGCTATATTAGCGGAATTATAAAATCTGAAAGATCTAGTAATAACAGGCTCAGTATAAAAAACCAAACCTGATCGTGCCCCTGCAATAGCTCCAATTACATCATTACTTTAAGAATATCTAGGTAAATGGGGTGCCTGGGTGGCTCAGTCGGTTAAGTAGCTGACTCTTCATTTCAACTCAGGTCACAATTTCAGGGACCTGGGATTGAGCCCTGTGCTGGGCTCTGTGCTTGGTGTGGAGTCTGCTTGAGGATTCTCTCTCTCCTTCTCCCTCTGCCCCCTCTCCCTGCTCGCTCACTCTCTCTCTCTCTCTGTAAACTAAATAAATCTTAAACAAAAAAGAATATATAGGTATTTATCTGATAATAGATCCCCAAATAGGCCAAGATCTGGATAACCATAAAAGTTACTGAAGAAAGAAAAAACATAATTGATTTGACTACTCACAATTCTCAACTTCTCGATGTCAAAATAGATTGTGAAACAATTAAAAGGCAAGCAACAGGTGGAAATACTGGCAGTGAACGTGGCAGAGGTTAACCCTAAAGCATGAAAGCTTATGTGAATTGTGCAGAGCCTGTCACATGTTCAAGGGCATCACTCCTACAGATCTCTCTTTTCTTGTGTCAGCTTCAATCTTTCACTCTATTTCATTCCCATCAGGGTTCTGCCGTTTCTTCCGCCTTAAAAAATAAAAGCCTTTTCTTGATTCCACTTCCCCCTCATTTCCTTATTCCTCCTTGTGGCAAAATTCCTTGAAAAAGATGTTGCTCCTCTCCAGCCCTGGTTCCACTTCACATATTCTCTCTTTAATGCACTTTAATCAGGGGTTTGCTCTCACCACTACCCTGATCATCTCCCCCTCAAAATCACCAGTGACCTCCATGTTGTCAAATCCAATGGCTAATTCTAAACCCCCATTCTGCCTGACCTATCAGATTATTGATATAGGTGATCACTCCCCCTTCCTTGACTGATTTTCTTCACTTGGCTTCTAGAGCCCAATAGTCTCTTGTTTCTTACCCACACCCTCCCTGTACCTCCTTGATCACTTCTAAGTCTCTTCAGATGGTTCCTCTTAATGCTGGAGTGTCCAAGACTGACTTCTTGGTTCTTGTCTCTATCCATACTCTCTCTGGAATCCCCAATTACCATCTAGATCTCTTCTGAGCTCCAGACTTGCATATCCAATGGTCTTCTTGGTATCTCCACTTGGATATCTAACAGACACCTCAAATTTTGCAAATCTAAAACCCTATTCCTGACATTCCTTCCCAAACTTCCTTCACTTGGACCTTCCCCATCTCACTTAATGGCATCTCCAATCTCTTGCTTCTCAGGTCCCAAATACCGGAGTCTTCCTTCTCCCTCTCTCTTTCTCTCTCGCATGCTTTTTTTTTGGTTTAAGATTTTATTTATTCATTGGAGAGAGAGACAGAGAGAGCACAAGCAGGGGGAGAGGCAGAGGGAGAGGGAGAAGCAGACTCCCTGCAGAGATGGAAGCCCAACATGGGGTTTGATCCCAGGACCTGGAAATCATGACCTGAGCCAAAAGCAGATCCTTAACCATCTAAGCCACCCAGGTGCCCCGAGTCTTCCTTCTCTTACACCACGGTCAACACATCAGCACAGCCATTGAAAGATGTCCAGAATCCAGTCACCTGTCACCACTCCTGCTGTGCATTCCTGGGCAGGACCACCATCTTGTTATGTGAGTTATCCTTCATGGCTTCCCAACGGGGTGTGCTGATGCCACCCTTGCCCTCTGATAATCTACTCTCTGCTAGAGTAATCTATCATTAAACCTAATCAGATCATGCCACTTTGCCCTTAACACCTCCTAGTGGTTTCCCTTGACACCCAAAGTAAAAGCCAAAGTCTTAGAGTGGTGGACATGGCCCTGCATGATTTACCGATCCTCTTCCTATTCCTCCTCTGACCTCAGCACCTCTGAGCTCCCCACTCGCCCCTGCTTCAGACACTCTGCTATTTCTCAAAGACACCAGAATGCGGCTAAATACAGACACCTGCTTATCTCCTTCAGGTCTTTGCTCAAACGTCGACTTCTATCTGATGCTTAGCTTGACGGTCCTACTTTAAACTACAACTTATTTGGCACTTCTCTCCCCCATTTCCTCTTAACTCTCCTTAATCTTCCTTCTTTCCCCTCTCCCTTTTTAATCAAATGTACAACTGTTCATTATTTCTCAGTCACTTTAAAATTTAAAAGTAATATTTAAATTTTTTAGAAAAATATTTATTTTCTTCCCTAAGTAAAACAAATCCAGCTACCCACAAAGAATAATTGTTAATATTTGGCTATTCTACCATTTGATCTTTTTCAAATGTGTGTTTTATTTTTTAACAAAACTGGAATGAGCCATTATATGCAAACTTGTATTTGCCCTTTCTACTCTGTCATAAACATTTTTCTGCATCACTAAATATTAATTAGAAAAAATGTCTAACATCCAAATAATTCTATCATGAAAATGCATCACACTCTGGTATTTATTAGTGGGCACACAGGGCGCTTCCTGCTTTCCTTTTATAAATAAAACTATACTCTGTGTTCTTACATTTCCAAGAGCAAGTCTAAAACAGCTGCTAGAGAGTCTTAGGATAACGTCTACTGGGTAAAATACACCTACTTTAAATCTCTACCAGCCATAAGTATTTTCACTTATAATCACATAAAACACTTGGCCAATTCTGGGCAAAAATATCATTTTATTTTGCATTTGTATGATTCATGGTAAGGACAGACATCTTTGTCATGTTTATTTGGTTCTTTGTATCTCTCTGGTGAATTATGTCTATGAAGCTCTAGCCCATTTCTCTACTAGGGTATGTTTGTGTCATAGGTGCCAAGGACAGTAAGAGTTGGCTTTTCTTTAACCAACTGTGGAATAGATGCAACAGAATGAAGATTTCCCTAACGAATGCCATGTCAGGCTTTCACTTCTAAGACTTGGAAGCTTTGAAAACCAAAAAACTTCAAGAGCAACTCGGAAGGGTGCTTGGAAAAACAACCTTAGTGAGGGGCTGGCTCACTGGCATGAATGCAGGACAGAGGATGAGACGGTCTTTCTCTCTTTCCTTTTTTTTTTTTTTTTACTTCGTAGGGCATCCCTGAATGGACAGTAGGGAAGAGGAGGAGAGAAACAGGCAAACTTCCATTCTTTAAAAAACAATTCCCTTGAGGCAGCACAAAACAGACAATAATGATGATAATGATAAAGGGACACCATGAAATGTTCCCTGAATTGTGTTTCTTAGGGTGATGTTTCACTAGGGTCCTGTGGACCTATCACCAGGATGTCTGTGCAGGGGAGGGAAACGAGAAATGGCCATTTGAAAGGGACACAGCGGTAATTACTCTTTTTTCTTAGACTCGTTGTGTTCCTGTGCCAGTCAAGGTCCATCATTTATAACTACGGGAGCCGAGAGAACTATGTTTTAGAAAGATTATATACAATTATATACATTTCTCTATGTGTATGCAAGGCAGGAGGAGAGAAATGCACAGAACTACGGGTGATTATCTGTGGATGATGGGGTTATAAATGCCTTGGGTTTTCGTTTTTATATTTTGCTATATTCTCCAAGGATTCTGCAGTGAGCGCTCTACATTTGACGATAAGGAAAACACTAATGCTGTTCAAAAACTGAACCACATGTAGTAATCAATAGCAGAAACCACATCTCCTGGGTTCTGGTTTGCCCCCTGAGGCATGCTGACATTCACAAAACTTCCTATGTTTCCATTTGCTTGTCATTTGTTTTAAATTTGATAATGTCAAAGTTAAAGGTCACGAACTAGAATTTAGAATATTTGTAAATAAATATAAAATAAAAGGGGTATGAGCTCAACAGTGAGTCAATTGGAATTAATTACAAACATAGGCTGTGTTTCCTTACCTTTGTAAATGAAATGGCAAGTCATCTGTAGTCAGTCATGATGGGTGACCTATTCATTGTTGAAACTGTTTTCCTTTCCAAGTTCCTGTTAAAATAGAAATTCCTGGTTATTACTTATTCACTTCTCTACCCCCGCTCCCAAAACCCATCAGAGCTGCCTATGGGGATAATACAATGCAGTCAGTTGAAGCTGAAATAAAGGAGGACCTAATGCTAAAAATGGAGCCAGAAAGGTATTAGAAGAAAATATAGGGGAAATCACGTGTAATTTCAGGCTGGCTGTCCTACCAAGTAAGACAGTAAATCCATAACCCCTAAAGGAACAATGAGCAGATGTAACCCTATACAAGTTTAAAATGTCTACAAGACAAGATGCCATAAATAAATCCAAAAAATGAACAATAGTTTGCAGCTCAAATGACAGGAGATGATACAAAATGATTATAAAAGATTATAAAAGAAACAAGATAAACCACATAGTATAAAAATAAGCAGAGGACATGAACCGGAAATATATTTCACCAATAAGCCTGTGAAAAGGATACGCCCCATTAGTGGTAAGGGAGCAGGAATTAAAATGACTGAGATGCTATTATCTGCCCATCAGGTTGGCAAACACTTCAAAGATGGCGGACATCCAAGGCTGGTAAGTATGATAATAAGCGGGTACGTTTCCTATCCCATTGGAATGACGCTTCAGCCTTTTAATAGAATGTAACAATGGTCCTTCAAATAGTTAATGTACTTATCAGGTTTGGCTCAAATTCTAAGATTCTTCCCCAGAGAAATACAAGTACTAGAACTTTAAAGACATGTGGGTAAGGGTGTTTATTCCTGCTTAGGTTATAATAATATTATTATACTTTTATCATATTCTCCTACATTTCTTTCTGGTTTTTGCCTTAAAATTTCCATAACAATGCTGGCCAGTGTATAATGTATGTGTTAAGAGTGTCCTTGTGAAATGTATTCTTTGTTTTTAGAAGTATCTTTTCTTTACTTATTTAATAACTTTACTTTTGGGTTCCATTGTGGTTGACATATACCACTTCTGTTTTCCTCTTTTTTCTTTTTTTAAGATTTTATTTTATTTATTTGCCAGAGAGAAAGAGAGAGAGAACACAAGCAGGAGAAGCAGCAAAGGTAGAAGCAGGGAGCCCAATGTAGGACTCAATCCCAGAACCCTCCTGAGCTGGGAGCCCAGTGTAGGACTCAATCCCAGAACCCTGGGATCATGACCTGAGCCACAGGCAGACGCTTAACCAATGGACCCACCCAGGCATCCCTCTATTTTCCTTTTATCTGCATATACTTGGCATTTGCAAATAATGCATATCCTTGTCCATTTAACTTTTTTGGTTGCCATTTGTTTTATCTGTGTTCCTTACAAATAACTTAAAACCAAGTTTTCGTTTTGTTTTTGCCAATTTAAGACTCTGTCATTTGAAAGGGGAGTTCAACAAATTCACATCTATTGTGTTATGATTTTTTTTTAAGATTTTATTTATTTGAGAGAAAGAGAAAGCCAGCACAGGAGCAAGGAGAGGGGCAGGGGGAAAGGGCGAAGCAGGCTCCCCGCTGAGCAGAGAACCTGATGTGGGGCTTGATCCTAGGACCCTGGGACCATGACCTGAGCCGATGGCAGATGCTTAACCAATTGTCACCAAGGCTCCCCTACTGTGTTATGATTATATTTGGTTTGCTTCTATCTTGCTTGTTTACTAGTAATTACAATTTACTGTAACATTTATTTTTACCCATTTCTTCTTTGCTGGATGAACCAAATCACAATTTCATGGAACAAAATGAAAACATTTTATTCGATGTCTATCTGCTTTGTTATCATTCTATTTTTAAATCATTAAGAAAATCTATGCTTTCCTCTCAACTCCATCAGTCTGCCTCCGTGGAGAGCCACCTTCCCCGGGCGATGGCCTCCGTGGGGTAGCCCACATCCTGTGACCGAATGATGAGGCAGCTCCCCACCAAGCTGGACAGGCTTCATGGGTCCTTCACAGGAGCCTGACTTCTCCCTCTGCTTGCCCAGCCGTGCTCCCTCCCCTTCTCCTTCCACAGATTCTGTCTGTCTCCACAGGCGTGCCTCAACATGGCAAAAATTTATTCTCTCACAGTTCTGGAAGCTGGAAATCGGAATTAAAGGTTGTCAGCAGGGCCATCCTCCCCCTCTGGGTAAAATCCTTCCTTGCTTCTTCCTTCTGGTGGTGGCCATTTGAGCCTCGGTGTCCCTTGGCTGTGGCTGCATGGGTCCTGTCATCAGACTGTGTTCTCCCCATGTGTCTCTGTCTTCACACAGCATTTTCCTCTTCTTATGAGGACATCAGTCACACTGCATGAGGGCCCAGCCTCGTGACCTCATCTGAACTTGGTGACACTGGTAAAGGCTCCATGTCCAAGGCAGGCCACATTCACAGGTACCCGGGGTTAGGACTTTAACATATACTTCTTTTGCAGGACACAATTCAATTCAACACAGGTGTGGACCTCTACTAATTATCTTGCACCCCAAACTCTGTTTCATGGTCTGTTTCCAGAGAAACCAAGCCATGACCTCTCCTCTCTTCCCCATCCACAGGAGGTATTTTAAAATATTTTTACTTTCTCACTGTTTCACTTATAACTATGAAGTACCTACCCTCAACTCACAGGGCTCTTCTGTTTGAAGGGTTCTTCAGTGAAAAGTTACAGTTCATAGTCACATTCTCATCATTTCTTTAGATTCAATCGTTACAAGGCTCCTTGCTCATCATCGTTTTTCTGGCTCTCCGTCTTCCCCTACTGTGACACACCTTCTTCTGACTCGACTTCATTTGGTTGGGACACTACCTGATTTCCTCAGCAGTGGCACCCTGATGGCCCACTTTGAGTCACTGCATGTCCAGAAGGGTCTTTCTTTGTATATGACTAGATCTCATATAGATCTTGGCTGGTCACTGGACTCTTGCTTGGTCCTTCTCCTTCGGTTTTCTGTAAATACAGCATTGGTGTGCTCCTGCCTCTGGCTCACAGGGGAGCGGTTTCATGCTAGTCTGATGCCCCTGCCTCAGTAACTTACTGGTTTCCTCGACTAGAAACACCTATGAGAGTTTTCTCTTTCTCTCTTTTTATTGGAAATATAATTAACACAGTGTTGTAATAGTTTCAGGTTTTCAGTATAATAACTTAACACTTCATTATCTGTCTCAGTGCTCATCAAGGTAAGTAGACTCTTAATTCCTTTAACCACTTCCCCCACCCATCTCCCCTCTGGTAGCCACCAGTTTGTTTTCTGTATTTAGGAGTTTTGTTTTTTTTTTTTTGTCTGTTTCTCTTTGTGTGTGTGTGTGTGTCCATTGGTTTTGTTTCTTAAATTCCACCTATGAATGGAATCACAAGGCATTTATCTTTCTCTGTCTGATGCATTTCACTTAGTAATATACCCTCTAGACCCACCCATGTTGTTGCAGGTGGAAAATCTCATCATTTTTAGGCTGAGTAAGAATCCACTGTATAAATATAGCACATCTTCTTGATCCACTATTTATCAGTGGACACTTGAGTTGATTCCGTATCGTAAACAGTGCTCCAATAGATAACAGTGTTTTTGTTTTCTGTGGGTAAATATCCAATAGCAGGATTACTGAATCATATGGTAATTCTGTTTCTAATTTTTTTAAAGATTTATTTATTTATTTATTAGTTAGAGAGAGAGAGAGAGCGAGCACAGGCAGACAGAGAGGCAGGCAGAAGCAGAGGGAGGAACAGGCTTCCTGCCGAGCAAGGAGCCCGATGTGGGACTCGATCCCAGGACGCTGGGGTCATGACCCGAGCCGAAGGCAGCCGCTTAACCAACTGAGCCACCCAGGCGTCCCTGTTTTTAATTTTTTGAGAAACCTCCGTACATTTCTCCGATGAAGAGTGATGTTAAGCATCTTTCCATGTGTCTGTTGGCCATCTGTACATCTCCTTTGGAAAAATGTCTATTCAGATGCTCTGCCCATTTTTAAACTGGATTATTGGGGTTCTACGTGTGTTGAGCTGTATAAGTTCTTTATATATTTTGGATATTAACCCTTTACTGGGTATATCACTGGCAAATATCTTCTCCCATTCAGTAGGTTGCCCTTTTGTTTTGTTGATGGTTTCCCTTGCTGTGCAAAAGCTTTTTATTTTGGTGTAGTCCCAATGGTTTAATTTTTCTTTTGTTCCCCTTGCTTCAAGACACAGGTCTAGAAAAATGTATCTTTGGATTACAACCTGTATTTTCTTCTAGGGATTTTATGGTTTAAGGTCTCACATTGAGGTCTTTAACCCACTTTGAGTGTATTTTTGCGTACGCTGTAAGGAAGTGGACCAGTTTCATTCTTCTGCATGTGGCTGTCCAGTTTTCCCAGAACCGTTTGTTGAAGAGACGGTCTTTCCCCATTGCATATTCTTGTCCCCTCTGTTGTAGATCAACTGACCACATAAGTGAAGGTTTACTTCTAGGCTCTCTGCTCTGTTCCATTGATCTATGTGTCTGTTTTCCCGCCAGGACCATACTGTTTTGATTACTGCAGCTTTGTAGTCGATCTGGAAATCTGGGATTGTGATGCCTCCAGCTATGTTCTTCTTTCTGAGGACTGCTTTGGCTATTTGGGGTGTTTTGTGGTTCCATACAAATTTTAGGATTTGTTCTAGTTCTGTGAAAAATGTTGCTTGTATTTTGATAGAGATTGCATTAAATCTGGAGACGGCTTGGATAGTACAGACACTTTAATAATATGGATTTCTCTAAGCCATGAGCATGGAATAGGTCTCCATTTGTTTGTCACCTTTGTTTTCTTTCATCAGTGTTTTATAGTTTTTGGAATACAGGTCTTTCTCTTCTTTGGTTAAGTTTATGCTGATGTATTTTATTGCTTTTGGTGCAACTGTAAATGGAATTTTTTTCTTAATTTGAGAGTTTCCTCTTTTAACACAGAGTGCAAAAATTCCATAAGGATAGATGTGTCTTTTTTCACTAATCCAGCCAAGTAAAGGGAAACTGACAAGAAGATATTACATCGAGAGCCAATGACTTGACTTAAACCATGAATAATATTTAGGCTATCTAAATGAGGAATGAAAGGACTGCATACCCTTCAGGCAATCCTCCATGAAAATTATTTCTCATAACCAACCTTTTGATAAGAATTGGACAGTAAAGCGCTCAAAGTTATGGTCTCTGGCATGATCTTGGTATGCAGTAATTCTAGTGGCCAAGTAAGGGCATAATCAGAAGACTCAGGTCTCCTTAGGGAATGTGTTAACATGTAATCTGATCCAGACTCCCAGTTAGAACTTATTTTCTTAAATTATCTCTGACAGTCAACAGAGCCAACCGCCAGTGTCCTATGGTTAGAATGTTGAGACAACAGCTCAGATAACCATGATACACCCAAGCAATGAGATTTTTTTTACTATTTAATTGCTTATCTATCCTTTCTGATATCTAGTATCTAGATTCTGTTAGCTTTAGGAATAATTTACACAATTTCACAGCCTTCTGCATTTCTGTGCTTTCACTTAATTTGAGGGAAGGAGAGACATGATCAATTTTCGAACAACAACTATGTGTGAGAAACAGTCGCATACGTGATCTCACATAACCCTGAAAATAACCCCTGAGCATCCTCCAATTCAGCCTGTGCTGTGGACACACGTGGTTGACTCCTGTAACACCCATGGGAGGTTGACATTCCTAATTTTGCCAAAGCAGGCTCTCCTGCTGTGAGCTGATCTGTAGAAGAGAAGCCCTCAGTGGGGGCATGACCCAGTGACTCCCCACTCCCAGCCCGTCCCCTCAGCCTGGCTCTCTTGTTCCCTATACCAGTGCTGGGCGGCATAACCACCCGGGGAGCTTTCTGGAAATCCAGATTCTTGGTCCACACACAACAACTAAATCACTACCTCCGTGGGGTGGGTCTGGGGTATCGGCACTTTCAGCATGCTTCAGAGGCTTGGGCTGATCTCAGCCACCCTGACTAGTGAAGGCAATAAAGACATCTTATGACTTCAAAAGAGTTGTCAGGGTCCAGTGGCAAAAATGGAAACCATTCTGGGTGTGTTAGAGAGCGGGAACTTGGGCACACGTGGTGGCTCTGTCGGTTAAGCAGCCAACTCTTGGTTTTGGCTCAGGTCATGATCTCATGGTTGCGGGATCAAGCTTTGTGTTGGGCTCTGTGCTCAGCGCGGAGTCTGCTTGAGATTCTTTCTCTCCCTCTACCCTTCCAGCTGGTGCTCTCTTTGCCTCTCTCTCTCTCTCTCTCTCTGAAATAAACTAGAGAGAGAGAGAGAGAGGAAGGTAATACATGGACTTAGTTACAAATGTGATAGATGAGCTGAAAAGCTCAGCAAACATGGCAATGATATGCAGAAACTCCCATCAGCAGGAAGCCACTACTGCCTTAGAGGCTAGAGGCATCCCACCAGAAAGGGGGGTTAACACACCTCAAAGGCTGGAGGTTCTCTGTTGGGACCAGAACATCGTGATGAAGGTTGACTGGCAGAAGCTGGAACCACAGAAGGGAAGGTATGTTTGGAGGCATGCAGAAGACAGAGTCACTGATGGAGACTCCCACAAGGCAGAGAGAGGGGGGAAGACACCTTGCATCCTCCCTTACCCCCTGTACCTGCCAGTCCCTGTCTAAGGCTCCCACGACCAGCCCTCTGGAAACCAACAGATGCGAAGAGCCTGGAAATGCATCCCATGGGGGGTGACGGCCCCGTGATACAGAACAAGGGTGACGTATGGCTCTGCGGACAAACAGGCCGATGAGAGGCCACAGAATGACAAACACAACTGCAAAGAAAGTGGCAAAGCAGACAGGAGCCAATGACATGCATAAGGAACACGATTCTCAAAGGAAATGTGTATGGGGAGATAGGCCAGGAGCTGGTACAAACATTTCTATTTATACAACTCTAGGGATCTCTGCAAAGAGCTTACAAAGGAGCCGGGGTCCTCTGTGGCTTCTTCCTCAAGTGTAGGGGTGAGGCGGTGACCACAGACAATGGGGCTCGCAAGTCAAGAGGTGGCAGAGCTAAGATGTGGTCCAGAGCTGAGTGACTTCAAGTCTGTTCCCTCCACAGCTCCATGCTCTCTCTTCTCGCTATCTGACGACCACAAGACCGTCTAATAAATAGTGCTCTTCACTTTTCCATTTGCAAATGCAGCAATATTTATTTTGTAATTATTTTCTGTAAAATTTGTTTTCCATCAGTGAGTCTCAACCTAGAGGGCGTTTCTGAGTTTATAAGGTTAGGTAGGGGAGCTTTTGAAAATTCTACAGTTACTAAAAGTTTTAGATCTGTGACACCTGGGAGCCCAGAGTGGAGTTTTCAGTGACCCTGTGAACCTCAGATTCTCCAGCTAGGGCCACGGAAGTCCGTATTTTTAATTCACCACAGAGCGAGTTCACTCTCCACGCAGGGCCAAATTGGGAGTGGGGGGGAGCAAAACAACTAAATACCTAATTACCCAACTAAGCCAACCAATAGATAAAAGCAAGAGGTGAGGGGAACTACCCACAAGTCCTTACTGGTCTTCTCATAAAAACAGACACTTTGGGGCGCCTGGGTGGCTCAGTGGGTTAAAGCCTCTGCCTTCGGCTCAGGTCATGGTCCCAGGGTCCTGGGATCGAGCCCTGCATCGGGCTCTCTCCTCCACGGGGAGCTTGCTTCCTCCTCTCTCTCTGCCTGCCTCTCTGCCTATTTGTGATCTCTGTCTGTCAGGTAAATAAATAAAATCTTAAAAAAAAAACACAGATACTTCACTAAACACGGATGGAGCAAAGCTACCAGGACAAATGGGAAGAGCACTGAACTGGCCTCTGAAGAGGGTTTAGGGTTTATGGCCATGTCTGCTGTCCACTCCTGGGGACCTTGGGCTCCCATCTATTTCTCTTCTGCCATGAATTCTGCTGACCCCATGAGATACTACCGGTTTGGTGCCACTGCCATTTCTTGACAGAGCCTCATCTCAGATCCTCCTTGGAATGAGAAGGAGACTCATTAATTATTTGCTCATTAGGAGTCCAACCTGCCCTATGGGAACTGATCTCCCATAAGATAGCCACGTTCAAATGCTTTCTTGCTATTCAGGCTATGTACAGTAACACAGCCTAGAACATTTCCCAAGAGGGAAAGCAATTAAAAAATATTTGGGGCCTTGGTCATGCCTGCCCGCTGATGTTCATCCTCTGGGTTTAAATTACGCTCTTCTGAGTTCACTTCTGTTACCTGCCAGGAAATTAAGTCACGCAATCTTTTATCATTCATTCCACTCAATTCATTCACTGATTCATTGAGCTTTGCATGTCAGGCAGTGAACTTAGCCTTGGAGCCATAAAGACAAAGATCATAACCTTCGAAGAAGTCACATCAGTAGGATGGACAGACGTGGGGACAGCTACAGTACAACATGGCATGTGTCCTCCTCTGGGTTCTTGGAGGAGGAACCGCCTGAGTCAGCCTTTACGGAGCCTGGGAAACTCCATTTCTGCAGAATACGGAAAATGGACTTAGCTTTCAGGCAACACAGGTTGAGAAGCAGAGAGTGAGGAAAATGCCAGGTTGCACGGCAGCTTGCTTAGAGAAAGACCCAACAGCATGAAGGAGCATACCGAACACATTTTCGTGGGTGTGCATGAGATGTCGAATTTGCATTTTTTTAAGGAATTTACCCAGAAGCAGCCCAAAGGTAAGGATGTGACTTCAAGGTTTACAAACAGATTTGCAGATTGCTCATTCTACCTAATGCTCGTAAGTCCCCGATCGATCCTTCGCCTGAATAAAAAACACAGCTGTGAACATTTATATATACTCACAAAAACCTCAAAAGCCATTCTTAGGAAAACGTCAGCCTTGTAAATAGATCTGTTGGGGAGGTTAGAATATTGCCATCCTTCCAGGGCACTAAGAGGTCTCTTATTTTTTAATGTGGCTTTGGCAATGAATAACAACAGTAAGAATCAAGCAGGGCGAATCAAAATGGGATGGACAATTCTCCAAGGCCCAACCATAAGCAACAAAAAATACACCAAACTGAAAACAATCCGTGACGTAGTTTCCCCAGTGGAAATGCTTAGGTTTTTTTAGACCAGAAAAGACTTGTTATATTAGGAAATCCCAGGGCCAGATTTATTTCTTCAGAATATTTGCGGAAGCTGTCGAAGAAATGCAGCCAGTCTGCCTGTGAAACAGGTGTGCAAGGCAGGGAGATCACTCACACACGCTTGTGTTCAGGCACAGGGATGTGCACAGCTGTGGGCCCTAAAGCTGGACGAACAGAACCGTGGTGCTCCCGCACTCACCATGAAGTCCCCCCGTGCTTTTGGATGAACATCATTTAAGCAAGGTTTCGCTTCGTGTATCTAACGCTTCCACGACCAAGCCACCGCCGAAACCTATTCCCGAGGATGGCACCGGCTCACTGGGAATCAAAGTGGAGGCCAATCGAGACACAGTGTGGGGCTCGTGTAGTCTCCCAGGAAACACATTCGGCCACTCTCAGAATGGATCTCACAACGTGCAGGAGCAGAGAAGACAGAAGGCCCAGCATAAAATGAGCCACTCATAACTCGTTCCCGACAAAGGCTGTGCTACAAGGATCACAGGCCTTTTCCAATCGTCTTCCCCGTGACCCAGAGACGGAAGGAAGCGGCCCCTGAAAACAACCTTGAGGGACGTGTGGTTCCCGGACCAGTGTAACTCACAGAATTTCAGGAGAACTCCAGTACTGCACACCCCCTTTCCTGCCCCGGCCTTGGAGTTCAGTACCCAAGGACATGGGACGTGTCGGTGTGTTGGGTGGTCGCGTCGGAGGGTCAGGAATCGGGACACCTGGGCTTCTGTTTGGCACGTGGGGAAAGATGGGGGAAGGGGGGGTGTAGTGGGGACAGTGGGGGGGAGTATGGGGCAGGTGCTCTGTGTGTGTGGGGGGGGCAGAGTCCGGAAGCTAAAATAACCTAAAAGTATGTAGGGGGGACAGTGGCTTAGCACAGGAAAGATGGTAAGGGCAGAAAGACGCCCAGTAGAAGAAAAATTCTGTCCAAAAATATTCTGCAGTTCCAGGCTTAATGAACTCAACCAGCAGTAATATGGGCAGCTTCCAACGAGGCACAGATATAAATGTAGAGAGACAGGGAAACATGAGTAATGAGATGACCAACGTCTGACGTGCTCCTCGCCCAGAACCATACTCCTCCACTCTGACACCGATTCTAGAATTCCTGTCCATAAGGCCCGTTGGGGGACATGTTGGGGGATAATGAATACGATGGTCCCTGTTGTCAAGGCGCTTAAGAGAGAAGCCAAAACACAAGCCCACAGAATAATGAGAAAGTCTTTAACAGGATTAGGAGTTAATTCCTTTTACTTGGCTTTGCTTCTAACAAGTATTCAATTATCGCAGTTGGAGGGCTCATCTGGAATGTTCTAAAAAATGCAATAAAGAATTAAAAGGAGGAAAAAAACCCCCAAGGCCTAGAGGTCATAAATCGGCTATTAATCAGTAGATATTAAATTTCCCAAGGGTTTGCTATGTGCCCAGTTGTGCTGAAGACACAATGAGCTGAGCTGCTTTCAAAGACCAACCGCTTAGCTGGAGAACCGAGGGTAACGGGCAGCGTTCAGAGGACAGGGAGGGGACAGAGGTCCAGGTACGAGGTCAAGGCAGGGGTGCGGAAGGGGACTGCTGGTGATGGAGGAAGCCTGACGGAACAGAGGGGAATCAAGGAGGAGACAGCAAGCAGTCCCCGGCCACACAGCCCTGGAGCCGACCACGGCTATCACAAATTGGGGGGTATTTGCTGAAGGCTTCTGAGTAAGGGGCCATGAAGACTTTTTACAAGTGTTATGAAGAGGAGACAAGATGCAGCGGGAAGGGAGGGCCAGGCTGAAGGCATGTGCCCAGCCGCTGCTGCAGGGGTCCTGGTGATGGGAATCTAGAAGATTCCAGCGGAGCTGGCGACTGAGCAGAAGGCGCCCCGCGTGGTGCCAACGAGGAAAACGTCGCCAGAACCCGGCCACCGACTGGGTCTGGGGGAGCGGGGGGGGGTCCGACACGATGGAGGTTTCAAGCTTCACTACCTAGGGAAGGTTACGCCACTAGTGCGACTTCTAAGAGCAGCAGCCCCTCTGCTTCTCCCCGTGTGTCCCTCGCCGCCCCCACCCCAGCTGCACAATCAAGCCGGTGGTGGCCCTGGCCTCGTCAGGTCAGGCCCAGGACAGTGGCAGCCAAAGTCACGGATGAGTGGAACGCAGGATGGGCAATTTCAGCAGACTGCGGCCAGACATACAGACAAGGCCCTGCGTCTCCAGGAAGACAGACAGACAGAGTCCAAGTGTCTGACGGTCGTCCCGCCCTGTGAATCCTGGCATAGTCCCCAGCTAGCTGCTGGGTTCTGGAAGGCCCCAGCTATGTGCCTAACATGTCCACCATTCACTTCTAATCTGGACAAAAAAACCACAAAAAAACGGAAAGAAAAAAAAAGTATTCTCAGTAGTCTGTCACAGGCTTAACTGAGGTCATGGGCCCACCCTCCACCTGTCACCCTCTCCTCTGAGCCACATGCTGTCAGGACAGATGGTGACAGCACGGTGGCCCCGGGAATGGGCTCTGAGTCACACTGTCCAGCTTCCACAGCTGTCCTGAGTCACTTAATCTGTGGGCCTCAGTTCCCTCATCTGAGCGATGGGGGAAACAACAGAGCCTTTCTCCCCGGGCAGGTGTGAGGATGGACCAATGACCAATCTGTAAAGCCCTTTCAGGGACCCCAGCCCAGAGCACACACTCCAGAAGCTTAGGGTCGCTGTCATCGCCATCAGCTGCCCCCACTGGGCCGGGCACTGCGAGACGGAGGAGATCCCGTCACTGCTCTGCTTGCGAACTTCCTGTGGCCGCGGAGGTGACCCGGGCCACTCAGGGTCCTGCAGAGTCTGGGCGCCCACCCAGCTCAGGCCACTGTTCTGCCTGCCTGCCTGCCTCCCTCCCTCGGGGCGGAGAGAGCCTAGACACACACACACGCGCGCGGGCGCACGGCTCCCTGCACCTCACGCGGCACTCTCAAGTCTCAAGAGACCGCACCCCTGCCTGAGCCCACAGTGTTTGCTCACCCCGAAAGGGCCTCTCCATGAACTCGGGTGTCAGTCAAGGGTCTCCCATCTCTGAGGACTTCCGGATTCCTTCCATTCTAGAAGCACACAGTGCCTCCTGGGCAGTGCCCTCCTCACTCTGCCCACCACTCCCATTCTGATGTTTCCGGGGCCCCAGACTGCATCTGCTCTCAGTCCCATTCATAATTATGACTCTAGCTGATCCATGCAGCGCCTTCTGTGCCAGGCACACCTGTAAGCACGGCATGAATTAAGGCATGCGATTGTCCTAACACCTCCTGGAAACAGGTTTCTGTGATCATCCCCGTTTTTTACAGAGGAGAAAGCTAAGGCACAGAGAGGTTACGTAACTTACCCAAGCTCACACAGTAAGCGAGTGCAGAGCCAGGATGGGAGCACGCACGGCTCTTAACCACTCTGGGAATACACACCACCTATTTTAAGACTTCATTTATCTCCTTCTCCCTGCCATCTCTGCAGCTCATCTCCTGCCTCCCAGAGGGATGAATGGTCCCTTCACTGGCTGCCATCCCCATCTGTGACCCTGACTCCCAGCCTTCTGTCCCATGCACAGCTAAGGTGTGTTCTGTATTCCTTCCAGCACACCCCTGCCTGGAGCACCTGCCCCCGTCACCCCCAGTTAGCCTTTTACCTGGATCTTCACCCTCTTTCTCTCTCATCTGGCTCTTCACCTTGGGAACAGGAGCATGTCTGTTCTCTCCTGAGACTCTCCATGTCCTCCACTCCCTCTGGGGGCAACCTTGTCTCACTCCCCTTATGCTCAAGGTCAAACCCTCCAGAGACATGGGCACCCTCCCCGCCTTCACTTTGGGAAGCACAGCAATCCCGGCTCCTGCTCATGTCCACGCCGCACTGTGGTTTTGCCCTCGTGGTTTCTTTCCTGATCTTCCTGGATTTCCCCGAAGCGCTGACCTAGGAAAAGCCCTTGAGGTACATGGTGGGCTCTGATGTGTCTGAGCAAGTGACAGGCCACCAGTCCTCCTTCACTGAGGGCCCTTCTTCCCTTGGCTCCCTGGCATGGCCAACGTGGCCATGTGCTTGCCCTAAATCCCTTTCCTGATGTTCTTTACTCACACAACCGGGATTCTGTTTAGGGAGGCAATGTGCCCAGTTCGAGAAACAAGAGAACCTGTATTCCCAGATACTCTGGAAATGAGAGGTTGGTGGACGGTGATGTCCTGGGATGTCTGTTAAAGAGGCAAACACAGTCTTCGTGGGCCTTTGTGCCACCTGTCATTTGCTCTTTGCCCTTTTGTCTGCGACAGCAGACCTGGCAGAGAGCGTGAGCAGGTTCTTTTTTCCTGGTTCCCCTACCTGTCTGAATGCGTTTCTATCTCTTTGGCAGGCTCCCTCCTAATGACTGATGTTCTGTGTGATGTTCTGTATTTCTTCTTCTCATGCCTTCTGAATAATTTCTTCCATTCCCAGCGGCTTCACGTGCAACTTCCAAATTGTGATTCCAAACTGTGATGACTTCCAAACAGTACTGGATCCCAGCTCTCCTTCTGGAGCTCTAGATCAGTCTTTGTTTTCGGTGGCTTTCAGGGTCCCTGCAGTGTCTCACAGGCTCTATAAATCCTATAAGCTCCAACTTCCATGCCTCACATTCCACTCCACTCAGAGAATGCTACCATCTTCCACCTGGCGGTCCAAGCCCAAAATCCAAGGGCCATCCCCACTCCTCCTTAGTACCCGCCCCCCCAGACCATCAATCAAGCGCTCCAATCTCCTCAATGGTCCTCTTTGGTTCTGATCCTTTCTTGGCATCTTCCCTGCTACCATCTTCATTGGGACATCACGGTTTTTTGCACAGATCACGGCCTCGGCCTCATGAGTGGCCTCGCTGGGGCACAGTAAGGCTACAGGAACCTTTCTGTGATGCAAAGCTGCCTAGCCACGCTCCCTCTTTAAAATGCAGCAGTGGTTTTCCTGCTGGTTTGGGACAGAACTCAAAGTCTTCAGAACAGCCTGGGCCCTCTCCTGACTGGGTCTCTAACACCCCCCCTCCCCACTGCCGCCCCACCAGGGCTGCAGCCACGTGGGATGACTTCTGGTGGCCCGCCACCTGCTGCGGCATTCACAGTGGTGCCCGCCCCGCCCCCACCCCCCTGCCTGGCCAGGCCAGGCGCTCCTTGGCTTCGAGATGTAACTCGGGTTCTACTTCCTTCCACAGGTCCACCCAGCCCTCCAAATCGGGGTTCACTGCTTCTCCTCTGAGCCCCGGGGGCGCCCTGAGCCTGCCCCTGTGGGGACACCTGCTGACCAAACTGCCATCACCAGCTTCATTTTCTGTTCCTGTCGCTACAAGGTCAACGCTAGGGGCAATAACCTCCTTGTATTTCCGTGCAGATCACAAAACCCAGCAGGGCGCGCACCACGCGCACAGACCTCGAACCTAGAAGCTGCATGAATGTGTCCGCAAGTCTGTCCGCTATGCTTCCTAGAGAAGCAGGTGGAGGGCTGACAGGGTGTTTTATTAGCCGTCCTTATACACGACGTCGATGCTTCATAAGCCTTTTCTTCCTCCCCTTTGGGCACTGGGATGTTAAATCAATGTTGAGTTTTTTTTAGAGTGATGAAATGAGATGAAAAACAAGGAGAGTGATCAATTTGGCATCCCAGATACCTCCAGGAGGTTTATTTCCTTTCTTCTTTCCTTCCTCCCTGTCTTGCTGTCTGAGGTCCATTAAACACAGAAACACAAAGAGAGTAAAAGTGGCCAGTAGCGCCCCCCCCAACACCCCCCGGAGAGGCCCAGGGCTCACCCTTCGGAGCCTCTTCCTCTAAGCTGTTTTTTTGTGATGCCCACATGCTGACTTTGCTTTCTACCTCCTTGTTGCTTCTAGAAGTGCATGAGAGGCTGATGCGCACTGTAATACCCGTTTCACCGTGATGGGGCGGACATCATTCATTCCATCAGAATTCAATACAGCAGTAGTCACAAGACAAAATACGAAGACCACCCCCGCCCCCCGGTGTCACAACTGCTCTGAACAGGAGACACTTCAAGTGGAGACAGGGCATCTCGTGGTGGCAGGTGCCCTTCGTCTGCAAACCTCACCCGGGTACATCTATGGGACCGCGGTGTGCCAAGCAACCTTAATTTAAGGCAAGACATAATTCAAGATTTTGGCTCCTCCGTCCACTCTGGCAAAGACTTCTTGTCAGGTGGGGCATTCAGTTCACAGGGGTGACTCCCAATCTTATTATTAACCTATTTCAATTCCTATGATTTTGAAAGTAGCGTGGGGGGGGGGATTCCTAATCTTCGGTTTTAGGATATCTCAAATCTCACACACACGGCAGGATGTCTCAAAGCTCACCGCTGTGCTGATGTCTCAAAATGAAACATACCATCTTTTCTCAGGACCAAGGAACAGGCTCAACCCGACGTTCTGCCCAACCAAAAGAAATCCAGGAAGGATGGAGCAATGTTGTGATTAGTAGCAATCCAGCAGGAAAACTATGTGCCCTTTGCCTAGTGTTAATTCGGCTAAGCATCTTTGGAATCCCAGGCTCCCTCCTGCCTGGGCCTGCTGTTTCCCTTTGGAGAGCTCTACTTGGGGGTGGGAGGGGGTTCATCAAAACACAGACAGGGCCATGCCTTGGCTCACGGAAAGCACTCTGCCCACCCCTCGCCTTCCCACTCCCAAACACATGTCAGTTCACCACCCTGTTGGAAGGCAGGCAGAGGGAGCTGGGGAAAAGGATGGCTGAACCTACCCAAGGGCCCCTCTATCTGTGTGGGAGCAGCGTGGAGACAGGCCTGCCAGTGCTGGGGATGGGCACGAGCACCTGTGACTTGGATCACAGCTTCCTGTCTGGGACTGGGAAGGGAGAGGAGCCAGAGGCACAGAGACACTCACTCAAACATTCTGGCGCATGAAACACTTACAGCTTCAGGATCTCAAGAACTTAACAGTAATGAAGAGCTGGGGCCCGAGAGAGCCACATTTTCTACCCTGCCATGACCCCAGGTAGCTTAGGACAAACACCTCTGTGGGCAGGACAAGAAAGCACCCTTCCCAACTTAGCAAAAGTCCACCTCTCTGTCAAAAATGAGAAGAACATCTCCTTTGGGCGGATCAGCTCTGCAAAGAAAGAAAAGACCTCTTTCACCAGCTGGTATGGGCTGCACAGCAGCTTTGGTTTGCTCTGTGTGCAGAACCCCACGTAGTATGTGCAGAACCCCACTCTTGATACGGGCTGCACCCACAGACAGCTGAGCCGGAGGGGTCTTGAAGGCCAGTACGGCCAGTATGCAGATGATGCGGTGCCCAGTGGGTTCCAGGAGGTTTAGGCTGCCCTGATTCCTCACGAGGCCAGAGAAGCCACGGAGGACTGGATCACTCCTTCTGAAACACACAGATGCATGTGCGGGACCTGTGTGCCAGGGTCTGGGGGAGGGGCCGGGCTCAGGGGCAAAAACCTCACACGTGCAGGGTCCGGGCCCACATCCAGTATGCCGGGAGGGTCCTCCTCACTCACCAGCCTCAACTGGGCACCTGCTGCCCACAGGTACGCCCGCCCCAACCAGCACCACCATTTTCAAGTCCTCCTAGAACCTGACACGGAAAGTCGGGGCTTTGGATCTAGAACTCTCAAGCTCCTCGACGTTCTGGGCCAGAAGGGGTTCACCCGGCCCCTGGCCGGCCACCTTCTCTTCTCCACGCCAGTCCCATCCCACATCTCTCAGGGTGGAAAACCCTGGGTACGGTGCTCCCCACCCTTCAGACCCCAGGGTGGAGACTGGGGGTGGCTCCCTCACAGCAGCAGGGACCTGGGAAAGAGGCCCTCACAGCAGACTTGGCATCACAAGTGCAGAGAATTCTGGAATGTGGGAAAGGGGTCCTGGATCCCTGGAGCATGGTAGAGAAAGGAGCACATGAGCTGCTCCTGGGCACATCCCCTGAGCTTCCCTGACTTGCTGCCCCATGGATAAGGAGCACAGCCAGTTAAGGGCTGGAGAGAAGCCAAGTACAAGACCTAGGTTAGGTGTCCCAGGGAAGGCCGCCCTTGCCTGGGTTCAAGCACAGTACTACCAATGAGACCCAGGTCCCACTGGGAATGTCACAAAACAGCATCATCTGTGCTCACATAGGGTGGGTACAGGGGCTCAGAGGAGTGTATGGAAGGGGCACGGAGCCTGGGTACCTACAATATAGGGTTGTTCTTTAAGTGATGGTGTGTGGATGGCAAGGTAGGATCTGCACAGGAATGAATAAAAACCCGGTGGTGCTTTGTAGTGCTTGGTTACAATGTATAATAGACATATTTCCAAGATGGCACAGGAATCCAGAAGGGAATAACAAAGCTGTTCCTAAAGGAAGCAACTCTTCAGCGGGTGGATAAGTGAACAGGCATAACAGGGGACAAGGGGAATGTGCAAAGGGTCATGCAGCTGCAGAAGACGGTGTAGACTCTAGGAATTTCCAGCAAATAAGAATTGCAATCCTCATTTAAAACAATTAATTCTTGAGTGAAGTTTTTACATTTCCTTTACTAATTTAATGTTTTCTTATTTCTCTGTATCTGTTTTTTTTTAAAAACCTGATTGTTAACTTTGCAAAATTATTAAATCATTTGTTCCTTAAAAAGGACTCGTCTCTAACACCAGCCCCCAGCGCACTGTCAGCGACATTGTAGGTATTCGTGAGACATTCATTGCAAAATTGCCCAAGTCATCTCTAGTACTCCTTTCCCAAGACTTATAAGTTTGGCGACCATATCTGATAACCCTAATACTCACAAACATGACATCGTAAAGGATTTCTATCATCTCCAGGTGCATGAAACAGAACTCTGCTAGTTGTAATGTCAAGATTTTGGAGACGTTTCAGTGGGGGAGCTGGAGGTGCGGTCTGCTATCGTGAGTAACTGGGAAGATTGGGATCTCAAGTTGCCAGAGCTATGAAAGCTGGAAACAGCGGTGACCTCAGGTCTGTAGGGGCAGATACCTATCTAACTCCTTCTTCATCCGCCCTCCTTCCCTCCCATTTCAGCCTTTCTTCCACTGAAATGACAGAATAACAACCCATCTACTGGTGACCTTACTAATCCTGAACTGCAGATCACTCTAGTTGAGGAGATAAAAACCTCACAGCAACATTTTGATGGCATTGTCCTAACTCCCTAGTTTCGGCTGAATGAGGAAAAGGCAGTTGCAGGTTCACAGAAAAAAAAATCTGGAATATACATTATTTTCAGAGAACTACACGTATTTTTTACCCCAGTCACACCATAGGCGCCCCAAACGGGACCATCAACTAAATCACTTGAAACCGACCTGGAAAAGAATGTTTTAAAAGTGAACAAAATTTCATGGAAATGAACATGTCGGCTCTTTTACGCTGAAAAGTCCAAGCAAACCCTGAGGTCTTTAAATTTCAAAAGTGGTTCAGACGTACATCAGCACACTATAATTGAGAAAAATCTGGAAACATTCTAAAGAGCCAAAAATAGTTGGTTAACTATAACATGGTCCAGCCACAGAGGGTAAAACGATGCAGAAGTGTATTTAAAACATTCACTGTATATTACATGAGAAACAGCAATGACGGAGCAGACTACACAGTATGATACCATTTTTAGGTGAAAATTACATACGCATATTCAATCACAGGAAAAGCCTGGAACAATATATGGGAGTATAAGCCATTGCACCTCAGTGTACTTTCTGTTGTTGTTGTTGTGGGGGTTTTCTAAAGTCTCTAAAATGAACCTGTCTTGCTTTATCACTACAAAGTGTGTGTGCATGCATGTGTATGCATTTTAGTCTGTTTGGCTATTTCCTTTCATCTTTCTTCACATTATTAAAATACATGGCTTCAGAAAGCTTACTTAAAAGTCCTCAAGTCCTTATATGGATTTTGATAGACTGTGTGAAAGTTAAAGCAGATTTCTGTATTCCGGGCTGTCAAGAAGGGGAAGAAACTCAGCAATTTTCATGAGCCTCACGAGGAAAACCTTTTGACTTCATACACCATGCAATCTGTAACATCACTTCCTTAGTGCGCAGTAAGAGTTGGAGTCTAGAAGGTTTCCTACAGCCTAAAGCACTCACTGATGTGCAACAAGGAAATACATGATGACATGCGTATCAATTTCCACGAGCACCCATCCCCCGTTTCCTAAATGCCCACTATCATCAGTGATAAACACTCAGTTTTCGATAGCTAAGAATTGTTATTAGGAAGGCTACGTAAGCCTGTGTCCCTCTCGTCCACAAAATGTGCCATAAAGACAGGTGATAATTTCATAGATCACACACATCCTTCAGATTTCCATAGACTCGAGTTACCAGTTTCCTGGCAAATACTTTGACATGCCTTGTGCCCTCTAATCCTTACTACTTTCCAGGTAGGAGCTATGCCCATTTAACAGGTGAAAAGACCAAGACACGCCAAGATTAACTAATTGGCCTAAAATCACAAAGCTGGGGAGTGGAAAGGCTAGATCTGGAATGCAGTTCTACCAGTCTGCGGGAGGCTGGGCTTTTTAACCATTAGGGTTACGACACCCCCCACATTCCCCGCCCCCAAACACATGCCACCAACCACAAAGTAAGGGCTATAGGCAGCAGGCAGTACGGCGATTCAGAGGAAACCCACACTACCTAGAGCCAGGAGACGCGGAGGAGGTTCCGTGGAATGAGCAGGACAGGATCTGAGTCTTGAAAGACAATAATGCAGTATCAGGAGACAGCAGATCCCAGAGCAGGCAAGGTCTCTCCTGGGTATAAATCTGGCTTGGACGTCCCTGAGTCCTCGTCTGGAAAGGATTGGGACAGGCTGCCCAACCCACAAGCAGGAACTTGACAATATTTTATAATTAGAATGAAATCTGAGCAATTCAACGTGAAGAAGGCATTCTTTCTTCCCTATTATTACTGGCGCTCTCCTCTCCCACCGTTCGGCAATAACTTTGAAAAAAGGAATATGAAAAAATAATTGTTCCCTAAATAAAATCTAGGAGGACAATGAACTACTTAAAAAAATAAAATTCGCAGCACTCACTGAAGAGGAAAATGTCTCTGGGTTAAGAAACTGGGCCAAACGTACGGAAGTAATTGTGTCACGGGTGTGGAACTAAATTTCAATTTATAAGTGGAAAAAAGTCATCAGAAATAGATGACAAGGGACTAAAATGAATCAGACAAATTCATGAAGGAAGTGAATCAGTAAGCTTTTAGTATTTACTCATGTTTGGAGGAGAAACATTTACTTATAGACTTTTCCCCTTCCAATAATGCAAAAAAAAAAAAAAAAAAGTAAAGAACATTTTATTTGCCTCGCTTTATATGCCCAGACCATAATGGAAAGAGACATTTCTTGGGAAATGCCTTAGAACAATTTACCAATAAGAAAGGGAGGGAGGATGACCTTGGCTCCACTTTATCCTCAAGGATCCGAGAGAACCCACGGTCTTTCTTCAGCCATGTGGCGGACTCCAATCCCGCTCCTGCTACACCGACTGGGTTTCCGGCCCGCCCCTCCAAAGCAAGGGCTCTCACCAAGGTGGCCTGTCACTTACACGTTACTACATCGGTGCTCAGTGATCAGTCCCCTTCTTACTTGTCAGATCAGCCACAATGGACACGCCTGTTCACTCCGTCTCCTTTCACACAGTGTCTGGGACACACTCTCTCTGCTTCCTCCCTCCCTGCTTACTCCTTCTCGGTTGTCCTCTTCCTGACCTCTAAATGTGACAGAGTGCGCCAAGGTTCAGTTCTTACTCTCCCCTGTTCTTGGCGCACATTCCCGTGGCTCCTAGTGATCTCGAGTGTTCTCTTGATTTTACATACCGTCCATAGTCATTGACAGATGACTCCACAGCTGTGTATTTCCAGCCCAGCCCCTTTCCCGAACTCCAGACTCCCAAATCTAACTGCTCACCTGACATCTGCACTCGAATATCTAATTAGGATCATTTACCTAACATCCAAAACAGAGGCTCGGCTGCCCACCACCTCTACAACGTTGGCCAAAAAAAAAAAAAAAAAAAAATCTGACTGCACCACTGCACCCCTAGATTTCCACACATCAGGTGGTGGTGGCGCCAATGGGCTCCAAAGCCTTGGAATTATCCTTTTCTCTCTCTCGGGGCCATCTTCAAACTGTTGGCTCTACCTTTAAAATATAGAATTTAACCACATCTCCCCACCTCCACTGCCACTACCTGCAACCAAGCCACCACCTCTTATCTGGATTGCTGGGAAGCCTCCTGACGGGTCCTCTTGCTTCTACATCTGCCCTTCAAAGTCTACCGTTGACATCGCAAGAGGGTTCCTTCCATCCATCCCCCCATCCCCCCATCTATCCATCCATCCACCCATCCATCCCCCCATCCTCCCACCCATTCATGATGTTATTCATTTATTTGCTCCCTGCTGAGCAGGGAGGCCAATGCAGGACCCAATCCCAGGACCCTCGGATTATGACCTAAGCCAAAGGCAGACGCTCACCCGACTGAGCCACCCAGGTGCCCCAAGAGTGTTCCTTCTAAAACGTACAACAATCAGGCCACTTCTATCCTCAAAGTCCTGCAATGGCTCTCCATCCCTCACAATCAAAGCCAACGTCCTTCCACGGCATGTGAGCAACCCCTCCTCCTCCTGCCCACTTCTCTCAGCTCCTCCGACTGTCTTTCCCTTCAGTAATTCTGCTCTAGCCACCCCTGGGCTCCTTATTGCCCCTCACTCTCCGTGTTATGTAATTATTTCCCATGTCTATGGTCACCGTTCCCCGAACCCTGTTAGAATGTAAGCAGAACGTGTGCTCTACAAGGGCGCGAGTCTTCCTTTTGTCCACTGCTGTACCCTAAGAGACTAGCCGGTATGAAGCACATAGCAGAGGCTCAAGTCAAAACTGCTCAAAAAGTGAATTTCTAGTCTCTCAGCAAACTATAAGGAGCTCAGCCATGGAACTGATTCCTTCCTTTTAAAAATATCCTGGGCCAATTGTTCATCCATTTATCCATCTATGAATCATCCATCTATGAATCCGGCAATTATAAGGTGCTCCGCACAGGTAGCAGAGACAGAGTGAAAGGCTGAGGCTTTGCTTATGCACACAGCAAAGAGACAAGAAACCATACAAATACAAGGTGGCCTGTTAACGGACTGGACGGAAGAAAGCCCTCAATGGACCAGGGCTGGAGAGGCAGGGGCCATCAGGAGAGGCTTTCCAGAACATGCAAGTAGCTCTTAGACTAAGTTTTGAAGGAGTTAATGAAAGAAGGTTGGTAGAGACTGGAAGAGGAGGAGGGAAGAGCCATTTTCAGCAGAGGACACAGCTTACCGCAGCACAGATAGCAGATGGGAGCAGGAAGTCCTGGGGAACCCCAAGTGGTTCAGTGTAGCTATGGTCTTGGGATTCAGGGGACGTGCGAAGGTGGGGAGGTCATCTCTTACTCACGCTGCATAATCTGATTTAATCCTGAAGTGGAAGGGTAGTTACTCATGTCACATTTCAGGTTTGTATTTTAGAAATATCTGGTAGGAAGCAGCGTGGTAAGATGGGGCCCTGAGAAAAGCTCTATAGACAGGTACAGAATTTTAATTCAGAGTTGGAAACCTAGTATAAATTGGTATGATAAAGAGCTCCAAGAATTGTAATTTTTGACCCAAAGTAATGTGACAAGGATCATCATTATTATCTTTTACTGTGTTTCCAGAAGACTCTAAAGAAGAGAACATTGAAAGAAAGATGCTCAAAGAGATTCATAAGCGCATCCCGATTCAACTCCAAATCCCAAAAGAAGTGGAACACAGAGAGTAAACAAAGGTCCACGAAGAAAACCAACATCAATGTCACTCTTGAGTCCACAAGGAGATCACGAGAGCCCGAGAGAGGGGTCCCATGCCAAAAGAAATACCTAGTCCAGCCATCACCTGCCCACTGCCATGCCCTTCGGAACATCTCAGATTTTTCTTTTCAGAAGATCCCAACACCCAATGGCTACTTGGCACTCTGGAGCTCCAGTAATCCCCCGGCTACTGCAACAGTAAAACTGTTCTTTCTCCTTCAAGCAAGGGGGAGGGATTCCCTGAATCACAGGCATGGTTACCTCAACCAACCACTCTGCTTTTCAAGGGCACAAAAGATCTTTCTCAATTGTCCTCTTTCACAACATGCCTTGCTATCCAAGCCCTAGATGTTAGTTGGCTTGGAAGACCCATTGTAGGTGATTGGAAAAGAACCAGAGCCACCCCTGGCGTCGATACAAAACGAAGCTTTCGTAGGACAGTAAGAGCAATAGGTTCTCTGTTTTACAGTTTCAGCCCTACTGGCCAGGAGTCTGTCAATGAGTGAATTTCACATCTCCCTAAATACTCCAGAAGGTCAAAAAAGAGAAATAGATTTCAGGCACAATGAGATCCTGGAACTATACCCATTTCTCTTTTAGGGTAGCACTTGGGATTAGAAGGGGGAAAACGAGAGGAAAGCTGAAATGGGAAGAAAGCTAAATATGGCTCCAAGCGCACAGAGGAAGGCTCATAAAGTAGGTCGGGCGTGTGTGTGTGTGCATGCGTGAACACAGGCACGTGTGTGTCATACACGCATAATACCTGAGTACTTGATGTTATCTGTTTAAACTCTCCACGTTATGAAATTATTTCCACAAGCTATAGAGCTACAATTACCCTTTGAAGTGATTTTTCAGTATCTGTTGAACTTCTAAAATGATAACCCTTTGGAACAAATTGTGCCTTTTGATGGTTTGTTTCAAAATGTCAAATGGAAGAACATGACACTGTGAAACCTGAAGTCTAAGCACAAATTTGAAAATGTACTCAAAGGGAAGTTTTCCTTTTTGGGTCCTTTCATTCAACAGTGAAGTGATTTTCTAGGAGGTAAAGGTAAAAAATAATAGTTTCTCAGAGATTGCTCAATTGTTCTGCATTTAAATCTCTGCCCTCTGGGGAGAGTTCTTGTAGAAAAGGAAGGTAAGGTTGTTATTAGGCAATAAAACGTTTTGGATCCTTGTTTAAATCCTGCTGTTCTTTTGCCTCTAAAAAAAGATACATTCCCCCCCCCATTCAGTAGGTTGTCATTCTGTTGACGGTTTCCTTTGGGGGTGCAAAAGCTTTTTATTCTAGTATAGTCCTGAGAGTTTATTTTTGCTTTTGTTTCCCTTCCCTAAGGAGACAAATTTTAGAGAAAAATGTTTCTACGGTTGATGTCGAAGAGCTTACTGCCTATGGTGTCTTTTTTGGTTTGCACATTATATAGCTGATAAGGGATTAATATCAAAAATATACAAAATAAACAATAATTTATATAAATATATTATTATATTATAATTATACTTACAACTTAATTACATATGATTATATATAATTTAATTGTATTTAATACAATTAAATTATATATAATTATATTTAATATATATTATATATAATATGTTATATATAAAATATATAAAATAAAATAAAACAACTCAACACCCAAATAACATATAATCTGATTTAAAAATGGGCAGAGGACCTGAACACGGGCGCCTGGGTGGCTCAGTGGGTTAAAGTCTGCCTTCGGCTCAGGTCATGATCCCAGGGTCCTGGGATCGAGTCCCGCATCGGGCTCTCTGCTCAGCCGGGAGCCTGCTTCCTCCTCTCTCTCTGCCTGCCTCTCTGCCTACTTGTGATCTCTGTCAAATAAGTAAATAAAATCTTTTTAAAAAATTAAAATAAATAAAAATGGGCAGAGGACCTGAACAGACATCTCTCCAAAACCAACAAACGGCTCAACATCACTCATCACCAGGAAACTGGAAAACAACCATGATGAGGTATCACTTGACACCTGTCAGAACAGCTGGAATCAACAAGACAAGACAGAGTGCTGGCCAGGAGGTGAAGAAAGAGGAACCCTCTTGCACAGCTGGTGGGAATGCAAACTGGTGCAGTCACTGTGGAGAACAGTATGGAGGTTTCTCAAACTTAAAATTGGAATTATAATCCAGTAATTCCACCCCTGGGTATTGACCCAAAGAAAACGAAAACACTAATTTGAAAGGATGTATGTACCCCTATGTTTATTCCAGGACTGTTTACAGAAACCAAGATAAATGGAAACAGTCCAAGTGTCCATCAGTAGAAGAACGGATAAGAAAGTTGTGGTATGTGCAGCCATAGAGAGAATGAGATCTTGCATCTGCAGCGACGTGGATGAACCTAGGGGTGTAACACTAAGTGAAACAAGTCAGACAGAGAAAAATACCGCAGGATTCCACTCTTAGGTGGAATTTAAGGAACAAAACACATAAAGAAACAAAATGACAGGCTCTTAAATACAGAGGGGGAGGGGTGAACGGGGTGATAGGTACACTTATTTGATGAGCACTGAGTAATGCATAGAATTGGTGAATCATTATATTGTACTCCTGAAACTGCTACAACACTGTACGTTAATTACACTTCAATTTTTTAAAAAAGGAAAAGAAAAATGATACATTTTAAACTTACAGGGCTTTTTTTGTGTGTTCCGGGGAAGGGTCAAAATGGTCTTGCCTTTGTTTCCCTAGGAATGGACAATCTCAAGACAACCAAGGACACTGTATAACTCAAATATAACAAGGCATATATATGTGTTTTTTTTTTTTAAAAGGAAAAGAGTCTGAAACTTGTGGTTTTAGATTTCTTATTTCAAATAGCAAATCAGTTTGAAAATACGTAAACCATAATTTCTTTCTATACCAATTTAATTTTACCTATTACTAAAGAAAATCCTTCTGAGAGCTTCCTCTAATATGAAAATAATGTCTAAAACCATCCTTCTAAATAAATATATCAGGGCGCCTGGGTGGCTCAGTGGGTTAAGCCTCTGTCTTCTCCTGGGATCAAGCCCCAAATTGGGCTCTCTGCTCAGCAGGGAGCCTTGTTTCCCTCTCTCTCTGCCTGCCTCTGCCTACTTGTGATCCCTCTCTGTCAAATAAATAAATAAAATCTTTAAATAAATATATCATTTGATTCAACATGTAAGTGGCAGCAAGAGCAAGCTGGAAAACAGACTTTATCTCAAATGAGAAAAAGAAAAAAAAAAAAGACCTAAGTCCAAAAGGAAACAAAAAGTAATGGAGACTTGAGAAAATACACTTGGTCTTCTCATGTTAAATGGAAATAATCACAGCATCTACCCCACAGGACTGTCATGAGAATTACATGAACTCATTCATACAAAGCACTGGAAATAGTGTCGAGGGGCTCAATTTAGTGTTTAATAAATATTAGTGCTACTTATTGTTAATTATTGTCACTGGTGACAGCTCATGTTATCAGGCCATCTTTGGCTTTCCCACTGGGGCAGGCAAACAGTCTTGAGGGGATCACAATCTTGGGAAAATCTTGGCTATAAGGATGGTAGCCCGATTTCACAGGGGGAACGCACTGAGAAGCTGCTCCAGATCTCTCAAATCCAGAAGCAAGAGAAGGTAATTACAGAGGATCCGATCTGTGGAGGAAGAGCTATCACCTAAGCGAGAGAGATAAGATTTGTTCTGCATCTTCCAGAGAGACAGCCTTCAACTCAGTTGTGAAAGTTACAAAGGAATGTGTCAGTCTGCAAGAAAGACTCTTCAACATGGAAAACACTGACCTCGTAAGAGGACAGGCTTCCCTGAAGGGTGGACAGCGTACTGTCACTGGGTGTGAAATGCAGGAGCTTTTGCCCACCGAGGGTGATCAGAAGCTTCCTTAGCCAGTCCTTGCTAGATGACAATCAGGACAACAGCCACGGTGATGAGGACAGCTGACCCTTCTACGGACACTGCCCAGCACTGCTGGGCTTTACATATACTGACCCATGTCATCCTCTCCACCGCTCGGCTCCGAAGCCTGTGTTCCTAACCATGACCCCTGACTTCAGAAACCTGAGAAAGTTATTTATTTAGCCTCTCTCTGTGTCTGTCTCATTTGCAAAATGAGAAAAATGGCATTTATCTCAGATGGTAGTGATAAAGAGTAGATGAAAAAATTTGTTTAGTACCCAGGAGAGCGCCTGACACATAGCCAGTACCTTATATGCAATTACTTTTTACAGAAAGGTCATTTCAACTTTTAAGAAAGTTTTTTACTTGGATGGCAAGTTAAGGAAGGCATAAGGAATTGTCTTGGCTACAGTGAGCAATCTAATTTTTTTCTATCACGTACGTGGGACTCACAGCTTGCTGATTTAAGATTGATTCTCTAATGAAATGAAACAAGCCATGAAAAATATGGGCAAAACTGAAGCAGGAGTTCTGCATGAGATCCAGCTCTCTGTATACTTTGTCACGGCTGATCGTAAGGCCTTGAGAAAAGGGGTCTTGTCCATCACCCACTGCTGACTTCTCTTACCACGCTCAAGGCCTTGGCCAGTAACTCAGCTACACTTTCAGCAGAATCTTTCATTGCTTCACACACTGGACTCAACCTAGGTCTACTTAACCAATTTCTAAACCTAGGTCAATCCTGCCATCCAGCTGCACCCTGGCATCCAAAGGGGCCTGGTAAAGCTTCCTCTCAACCCTGAGTCACTGCTTTACAGATTTTCCTAAGGCAACATTAACTCTTTCTTTGGCTCAAGCTTCTAAATCTACTCCCACCCACCCTCAAACACCCTAGACTACTGGGTAATTAGAAAATAGAAGCAATCAGATACAAATCCTTTCCTCTTTTCATATACCTTCCTCCACACCCACAAGCTCCTGCAAAAGCAAATCAATTCAACATGTACTGATATCTTTGTTCAAGCCTCTTCCCCCTCTCCTTTCCGCTTTCAGAGGGGAAAAAAAAATGCCTCCAAACCTTTCTCAGGCTGACCCTTTCTTCTATTTGCAGTTGCTACCCAGGAAACGCAGGTCACAACACCTTCCTAGGTTTGTTGTTTAGGAAGTTATTCCCATCTCCCACCTCTCTCTTGGATCTTCAGACTTTTTTTTCTCACGCTCTATACACACAGTCTTAAGAAAAAAAATTTTTCTCTTAGTCTTGATTCCCTCATAAACCTTGACACTTCCTCCATCTTACTGCCAAATATCTAAGAGTGGTCCGTCTCTTGATATAGGTGTGTAACCAGCTGAACTAACGTGATAAATCTGAATCACTGAAGGCATCTCGGTACAAATTATTCTTGGTTACAATCAATCTTTTAAGTATGCTTAAGGGTTCTGTCATCCAGCACCCATAGGTTGGGCAACCATCCTTTTTTTTTTTTTTTTCCATTTTCATCGTGTTTCTAACGAACACAATAAAGGAAGATAGAGCACAGCGATTTATTACACATGACAGCTGTACTTTAGCTAAATGTTCATGTGCTTGAGGACTTCAGCACCAAGTTCATAGCTTAGCAGTACTAAGACCTTATAACTGTTTTTTGAAGGCTAGGTCTCGCATGGGTTAAGCCCTTACAAAGTAAGGACTAAAGTTACAAACAATAATATAACGCAAATGGTCTATATAAACTCTGAGAGCCTCATCTGATTTAAAATTTGCCACCTATACAGAAAAACAAGCTTACGGAAATAAAGGTTTCCTTATACCTTCAGAGCAAAGATCTGGCCACAGGACCTAAAATGGGAGAGAAGATGATGTATTCAATAAGAAAAAAGCAGGGGGAGGAAACACGGGGAGGAGGGGCAAGGATCAGATCCCCCCAGGCCCCCTGGGCCAGAATTAGTACATTTTGGTATACCATAAACATAACAGGAAGCAAAGGAGAAGCCTTAAGCTGGACGATGGAAGGATCAGATATGCAATTTTAAAAGGATTACTTTAGTTGCTGTATGGAGAATGAATGGTCACCGGACCAGAGCGTGTGAGAGAGACGCGTGAAAGGGATGAGTGGGAATTAGGCTACTTTGGAAGTCTCTGAGGGAAATGAATGGTAGCCTGGGGCCAGGGTGGTTGCAGAGATGAAAAGTCGGGGGGGGATAGATTCTGGAAAAGAAAATCATTAAGACTTAGGGAAGATACGGGAAAGAAAAGGAAGAGAGATGTCAAGGACATGTTGGTTTCCCGAATTTATATACATATATACATGGAAATGAGGAGCAAAATAACTTGTACAATATATACTGAATTAACAGATATTACCAACGGGAAGGGCAGATGAATTTTACATAGTAAAAGGCAGACTTTTAGTTTTTACTATATAGATATCTGCATTGTTTAAATACTTTTCTAATCAGCAGGTATACATTCTTTCAGTTAAATTAACATGCAATAAAAAAGAAACAAAGCATTTGCCTGGCTGAAAAGGACAGGAATGGCATTTTCGGGGAGGAAAACAATCCATCCAAAGGCACAAACACATGAAAGTACACGGTGTATTTAAAGAAGATCAAGGAGTCTAGTGTTTGCAGAGTAAGAAGGAAGGATGTGTGTTGAGAGAGGGTGAGCAGAGTTGTAAAGCCGTTTTACAGTATGCCCAGTGAATGAAGGACCTTATTATATGCCAGGTTATGGAAAGCATTCCCTACACTGTGGGAAATGGGGAAGCACATAAAGTTTTCAAGCAGGAGGGTGAAAAACCAATCAAGTTTCTATTTCAGGAAGATCACTTTAGAGGCAGAGTGAAGACTGGGCCAGAAGGGAGGTGGGAAAATGGGCGAGATCACTTAGGCTGGAACCTAAGTTTAATCAGAGGCAAAGAAACAGAGAAGGGGAGAGGTCTCAGATTCACTTCAGGAGACAGGACTTAGCCATTACACTGGATGTGATAGGGTAAAGGGAAAAGTCAAAGACACTTCCCATGGTTTCTAGTTTAGAAAATCAGATAGTGAGGACATCAATTTAGGTAATTCAAGAACAGGTTCAGTGATACTGAATTTTGTTTTGGAGATGCTGAGGTTAAAGCGCCTCCGAAGCAGGTCAAGGTACCCACCAGGAAGCTGGCTATACAGGTTTGAACTGGAGGAACAAGGTCAGGACTGGAGCACATGAACTACTACCCAGAACAGAATTTTCAGCCTTATGGACACAATCTTACCCCTGACATAATTTCATTGAATTCTTAAGGCAACTTTCAAAAGTTGACCAGCTCCATCTATTCTCATAGTTGTAAAAATTCCACATAATTGTTAAAGTCTCTATAAGCAGTAACTTAGAAAGCTGGAGCTTTTTGTCTGGTCTCTCTTTTATTTCTTCCCCATCCCCTTTTGTCTGCCATTCTACCTATCTAGTAAAGGAAGATATAGGAAGCATAATATAAAAACATTTGATATTAAATATTTCTGTATTTTGTCTTAGTTGTAAAAGGCAAAGAAAAGAACATTTTACAATTCTACCTTTAATAAAATCTAAGTTAAATGATGATTTACCTATGTGACTCTCCACTGATTTTCTCTTGCAAGTCACTGACCCTTAATCAATTAGCATCCCCCAAGGCAGTCAACTCCAGCTCTGGCTTTAACTACACGGGTTCCTGCAACAATTTCACAGTTCTGTTGTTGCACACTGTCAGAAATCCAAGTCACACTGTACCTCTAACCGATGGCGCCCTAGTTTGATGGGAGGTGGCGAGGAAAGACCTGTTGGCAAGGAAACAGCTGCTTCCTTCCTGAGCCAGGGAAAACCAGGAAGGTGACAGATGGGCAGAGCAGAAAAGCAGCCAAAAGCTGCTTTGGCTCCTTGTTGGCAAGGATTTTCACTGAGGCACAACTGGATATTTTAAAGCATATCAATGATTGAGAGACTTATCTGCCTGGGTGCTCTGATGAAGTTCAACAGGGCTTCCCACATTTTCTATATTTGAGAAACTTTTAAGTTTGCAGTGGTACAAAGAACCTGGTCTCAGCCTATGGAGAATGGGCTAAGACTGCAAGGCACTGTCCCATTTCCCTTCAGGATTATACCCAAGAGAATGCACTTTCTGGTTTAAAAATTTTTTTTCTTAAACTTTCCTGTAGTTCTATTTGCATGA
>RCUC01163720.1:0-53906 GCA_003697995.1 Taxidea taxus jeffersonii | reverse complement strand
ATTTTGATAGGCATTGCATTAAATGTGTAGATAGCTTTAGGTAGCATAGACATTTTCACAATATTTATTCTTCCAATCCATGAGCATGGAACATTTTTCCATTTCTTTGTGTCTTCCTCAATTTCTTTCATGAGTACTTTATAGTTCTCTGAGTATAGATTCTTTGCCTCTTTCGTTAGGTTTATTCCTAGGTATCTTATGGTTTTGGGTGTAATTGTAAATGGGATTGACTCCTTAATTTCTCTTTCTTCTGTCTTGTTGTTGGTGTAAAGAAATGCAACTGATTTCTGTGCATTGATTTTATATCCTGACACTTTACTGAATTCCTGTACAAGCTCTAGCAGTTTTGGAGTGGAGCCTTTTGGGTTTTCCACATATAGTATCATATCATCTGCAAAGAGCGATAGTTTGACTTCTTCTTTGCCGATTTGGATGCCTTTAATTTCTTTTTTTGTCTGATTGCTGAGGCTAGGACTTCTAGTACTATGTTGAATAGCAGTGGTGATAATGGACATCCCTGCCATGTTCCTGACCTTAGCGGAAAAGCTCTCGGTTTTTCTTCATTGAGAATGATACTTGCCGTGGGTTTTTCATAGATGGCTTTGATAATATTGAGGTATGTGCCCTCTATCCCTACACTTTGAAGAGTTTTGATCAGGAAGGGATGCTGTACTTTGTCAAATGCTTTTTCAGCATCTATTGAGAGTATCATATGGTTCTTGTTCTTTCTTTTGTTAATGTATTGTATCACACTGATTGATTTGCGGATGTTGAACCAACCCTGCTGCCCTGGAATAAATCCCACTTGGTCGTGGTGAATAATCCTTTTAATGTACTGTTGGATCCTATTGGCTAGTATTTTGGTGAGAATTTTCGCATCTGTGTTCATCAAGGATATTGGTCTGTAATTCTCTTTTTTGATGGGATCCTTGTCTGGTTTGGGGATCAAGGTGATGCTGGCCTCATAAAATGAGTTTGGAAGTTTTCCTTCCATTTCTATTTTTTGGAACAGTTTCAGGAGAATAGGAATTAATTCTTCTTTAAATGTTTGGTAGAATTCCCCTGGGAAGCCATCTGGCCCTGGGCTTTTGTTTGTTTGGAGATTTTGGATGACTGTTTCAATCTCCTTACTGGTTATGGGCCTATTCAGGTTTTCTATTTCTTCCTGGTTCAGTTTTGGCAGTTTATATGTCTCTAGGAAAGCATCCATTTCTTCCAGATTGTCGAATTTGTTGGCATAGAGTTGTTCATAATATGTTCTTATGATTGTTTGTATTTCTTTGGTGTTGGTTGTGATCTCTCCTCTTTCATTCATGATTTTATTTATTTGGGTCCTTTCTCTTTTCTTTTGGATAAGTCTGGCCAGGGGTTTATCAATCTTATTAATTCTTTCAAAGAACCAGCTCCTAGTTTCATTGATTTGTTCTATTGTTTTTTTGGTTTCTATTTCATTGATTTCTGCTTTGATCTTTATTATTTCTCTTCTCCTGCTGGGTTTAGGCTTTCTTTGTTGTTCTTTCTCGAGCTCCTTTAGGTGTAGGGTTAGGTTGTGTATTTGAGACCTTTCCTGTTTCTTGAGATAGGCTTGTATCGCTATATATTTTCCTCTCAGGACTGCCTTTGTTGTGTCCCACAGATTTTGGACCGTTGTGTTTTCATTATCATTTGTTTCCATGGTTTTTTTCAATTCTTCTTTAATTTCCTGGTTGACCCATTCATTTTTTAGAAGGATGCTGTTGAGTCTCCATGTGTTTGTGCTCTTTCCAAATTTCCTCTTGTGATTGAGTTCTAGCTTCAGAGCATTGTGGTCTGAAAATATGCAGGGAATGATCCCAATCTTTTGAAACAAGTTGAGACCTGATTTATGACCCAGGATGTGATCTATTCTGCAGAATGTTCCATGGGCACTAGAGAAGAATGTGTATTCTGTAGCTTTGGGATGGAATGTTCTGAATATACCTGTGATGTTCATCTGCTCTAGTGTGTCATTTGAGACCTTTATTTTCTTGTTGATCTTTTGCTTGGATGATCTGTCCATTTCAGTGAGGGGCATGTTAAAGTCCCCTACTATTTTTTTATTCTTGTCAATGTGTTTCTTTGATTTTGTTATTAATTGGTTTATATAGTTGGCTGCTCCCATGTTAGGGGCATAGATATTTAAAATTGTTAGATCTTCTTGTTGGACAGACCCTTTGAGTATGATGTAGTGTCCTTCCTCATCTCTTATTATAGTCTTTGGCTTAAAATCTAATTGATCTGATATAAGGATTGCCACCCCAGCTTTCTTCTGATGTCCATTAGCATGGTAAATTGTTTTCCACCCCCTCACTTTCAATCTGGAGATCTCTTCGGGTCTAAAATGAGTTTCTTGTAGGCAGCATATGGATGGGTTTTGTTTGTTTTTTTAAAGATTTTATTTATTCGACAGACAGAGATCACAAGTAGGGAGAGAGGCAGGCAGAGAGAGAGGAGGAAGCAGGCTCCCTGCTGAGCAGAGAGCCCGATGTGGGGCTCGATCCCAGGACCCTGAGATCATGACCTGAGCTGAAGGCAGAGGCTTTAACCCATTGAGCCACCCAGGTGCCCTGGGTTTTGTTTTTTTATCCATTCTGAAACCCTGTTTCTTTTGATTGGGGCATTTAGCCCATTTCCGTTCAGGGTAACTATTGAGAGATATGAATTTAGTGCCATTGTATTGCCTGTGATTGTTACTGTATATTGTTTCCGTTCCTTTCTGATAATACTTTTAGGGTCTCTCTTTGCTTAGAGGACCCCTTTCAATATTTCCTGTAGAGCTGGTTTGATGTTTACAAATTCTTTCAGTTTTTGTTTGTCCTGGAAGCTTTTTGTCTCTCCTTCTATTTTCAATGATAACCTAGCTGGATAAAGTATTCTTGGCTGCATGTTTTTCTCGTTTAGTGCTCTGAATATATCATGCCAGTTCTTTCTGGCCTGCCAGGTCTCTGTGGGTAAGTCTGCTGCCAGTCTTTTTTACCATTCTATGTACAGACTTCTTGTCCCGTGCTGCTTTCGGGATTTTCTCTTTGTCGCTAAGACTTGTAAATTTTACTATTAGATGACGGGGTGGACCTATTCCTATTGATTTTGAGGGGGATTCTCTGCACATCCTGGATTTTGATGCTTGTTCCCTTTGCTATATTAGGGAAATTCTCTACAATAATTCTCCCTAATATACCTTCTGCTCCTCTCTCTCTTTCTTCTTCTTCTGGAATCCCAATTATTCTAATGTTGTTTCGTCTTATGCTATCACTTATGTCTCGAATTCTCCCCTCGTGGTCCAGTAGTTGTTTGTCTCTCCTTTGCTCAGCTTCTTTATTCTCTGTCATTTGGTCTTCTAGATCACTAATTCTTTCTTCTGCCTCATTTATCCTAGCAGTAAGAGCCTCCATTTTTGATTGCACCTCATTAATAGCTTTTTTGATTTCAACTTGGTTAGATTTTAGTTCTTTTATTTCTCCAGAAAGGGCTTTTATTTCTCCGGACAGGCTTTCTCTAATATCTTCCATGCCTTTTTTGAGCCCGGCTAGAACCTTGAGAATCGTCGTCCTGAATTCCCGATCTGACATATTACCAATGTCTGTATTGATTAGGTCCCTAGCCTTCGGTCCTGCCTCCTGTTCTTTTTTTTGTGGTGAGTTTTTCCGCTTTGTCATTTTGTCCAGATAAGAATCTGCTGTTCTCCTTGGTAAGTGAACTTGGCCTTGGCTGGATTTCTTTGATCTTCTGGGGGCGGGGCCTGTTGTAGTGATTCTCAAGTGTCTCTGCCCCAGGCGGAATCGCACCACCCTTACCAGGGGCCGGGCTGAGTCATCCTCTCAGGTTCGCTTTCGGGGGCTTTTGTTCCCTGAACGCTTTCCGTAGAGTCCGGAGGACGGGAATGACAATGGCGGCCGCCCAGTCTCCGGTTCAGAGGAGCCGAGAGCTCGGGGCCCCATCTTCAGGGCGCCTTCAGAGAAAAGCGTTCAATCCCTCCCGTCTCCCCAGTCCACGTTTGCGCCTGGAGACTGCGCTCGGAGAAGATCGTTTGTCATCAGCCCCGTCTCACCGGCTTCTGGGAGCTCCGAGCTCACCCGGCCTGTGACCAAGCGTCTCTGCCTCTGGCACAAAGTCCCACCTGGAGTCTCCGAACCCCGCAGATCCCTGAGCTCTCCCGGGTCGGAGTCTCCCCGATCTTGGGGGGACCCTTGCACAGAGCACCGGCCCGTGTCCCAGACCACGGCTCTAGGAAACCCCGAGTTGAGCGCTCACTCCTCGGCTCTGTCCCCGCAGCGGCTTCCCCGCTCTCATACCCGTGAGCTCTGCGACACTCAGACACCCCGATCCTTCTGTGACCCCGGGGGACCTGAGTCCACGTTGTCCCCGTGAGGTCTTCACCCCAGCTAGCCTCTGGCGCGATGTCCCTCCGTGGAGCAGACTTTTAAAGGTCCTGATTTCGTGTCCGTTGCTCCGCCGCTTGCCGGGAGCCACCCCTCCCCCCCGCGGTCTATCTTCCCCTCGCGTTGGATTCACTTCTCCGCTGGTCCTACCTTTCAGAAAGGGGTCGATTTTCTGTTTCTGGAATTGTTGCTCTTCTTCTCTTCGATCCCGTTGGATTCGTAGGTGTTCGGAATGGTTTGATGGCTATCCAGCCGATCTCCTGCTGCCTCATGTCGTCTCAGCTGCTCCCTCTCCGCCATCTTCCTGAACTCAAGACGTGTTACTGCAGTTTTGATCAACTCCGGTAATTTTAAATTGTGGTCTTTAAATTTATCTAATTGAGAAAGAAAATAGTTATCACAATTTTCTCCATAAGAAATTTGACATATATTTTAATGAAAATGTTTTTCCATCATTTGCAATTGATTTTATTACCTTTTTGGTATTTAACATTATAAATTGATTATAATTATTGTGATTTTTTTCTAGGCAAACTCTGAAAATGTTTTTATATATTAAAAAGCCCAGTTGGGCAGAAGCCCCTTGAGCTCCTCCCCCCACCACCAAAAGAGTGGCTCAAAATAAAGAAAAACGGTAAAGTCAAGGGAAGAATTTATTTTGATGGAGCAAATGAATCTAAGACAATAGAACAGAGTTCTCAGAAGAAATTAGTCCCACAGTTGCTTCAGGAGAACTTATTGATAGAATTAATCTCTCTATAAATCATAATAGAGAAATCCACCTATAAAAAGGCCAAAAAGTGATTTTAAGAAGTCTAGATAAAGCAACACTGTGGTACAGTTTTAACTGGTACTGTATCAACAGCATGTAGTTTAGGGGAAGGTCCTTAATTAGCTGTCCTAAGTATCAAGAACTGATAGATGAATCACTTCTGATGAATTCATTAAAAAGTCTAATTTCATCCAGCTACCTTTCCTATAGTTCTTACATATTCGTCTACCGATATGAACTTCCCTTCTGACATGAGAACGTGATGACTGCCTCATGAACATTGGCAGCTATGTATCTGATGTGATTTAGGAAATCTATTTTCTGTTACAGTCAGTTCCATGTGAGCTCGGGTCCTGTCTGACGTCTCCAGAAACTGCATCATTTCTGTCAAGACTTAGACTACCCCAGTGGGAGACCAGGCCCTGGAACAAAGGTAGCCACAGCCTGGCTTACACTCTACAGGGACCCAAATGCGAGTGTCTACCTCAAACAGCACTGCTGCGATCATACTCTGCTCTGTACTTGTAAGTGGATTCAGGGCCCATGAGAACCAACCAAAGGAATTTCTACCACGGTTTTAATTCATGTAAGTTACACACAATGTCTGAAAACCTAGCAGCCAAGATAATGATCTCAAAAGAGAGTCTAGGGGTGCCTGACTGGCCCAGTCAGTAGAGCATGCAACACCTGACCGCAGCGTCTTAAGGTCAAGGTCCACGCTGGGTGTAGAGATCACTTAAAAAAAAAATGGCACCTCGATGGCTTAGTCAGTTAAACGTCTAACTCTTGATCTCAACTCAGGTCTTGAACTTCGAGTTGTGAGTTAAAGCCCCTTGTTGGGGTCCACACTGGGCATGGGGCCTACTTAAAATTATTTTTAATAAAAGATATTCTAAAACCCCAAAATATAGACCCCCTGAACTTGTGTGGTTCAGCTAGGCGAGCAGAAGGGCTCTTGAAGGACATCCAACACCCTAGTGTGAATAGCCTTTGTGTGATATTATCTATGTTTAAAGTTCAAATACTTTTAAGTGGGGGGGGCAGGGATACAGTATCATTTTCTCACTTAGGATTTTGCATGTTGCAATTTTATTTTACATTCTATGACATATCTTAACAAGTCTTCTCACTGAATGGAAAAATAATTTGTCTATACTCGGCTTTCATAGTAAAAATGTGAAATTTAGAGAACATGAAATATAAAGAGAAATCAAGATCATGATATAAACAAAGAGTATTCAAATGTCTTTATTTTTACACAGGGAGTGTAAGAATGGAAAAAGCAATAATTGAATAGTTACTAGATGAAATGACAGTTTAGGGAGGAATGTTTTGTAGTTTACCCAGAATCAAAGTATACATCCCGGGGACACTGGGTGGTGGAGTTGGTTGGGCATCCACCTCTTGGTTTCTGCTCGTGCTGTGATCCCAGAATCGTGGGATTGAGACCTGAGTCAGACCCTATGTTCAACATGGAGTCTGCCTGAGATTCTCCCTACTTCTCCCTAGGCCCCTCCCCCTCTCTAAGAAAATTTAAAAAAATGCATCAAGTACTTTTTAGATTTATTGTCTTTAATGAGCTATGTTTACCATTTTACAAATCTTCAGATTGTTACAGTTTTCAGCAGTAAATATAGTAATAATGGCAATAAATACAGTGAACTGTGAGATTCCTCTGTTGAAATACAAAAGATAGAAATACTCAGAAACAAAGGCAATATGTCAACTTAAGTTCTGAGATGGAAATTAACATGGTCACATTCTTTACAATGGCAGTACATGGCTAAGTGAGTAACTCATTCGCTATAAATGAATACAAACTTTGAGCTTCACCTTTCTGGGAAGTTTTGGGGGACATTATTTCACCCACAGATTCCTAAAACTCTGTATGTATTGATATCAGAGGATTCAAACACAGAGGGTGATCTGAAAATGATTGCCAATGCAAAGTGGTGCTTTCATTCCTCAATATTTGTGACCTTCGTGGTATTCTGCATATTAGAAAAGGGCATAAACCCTATACAACTGCATAAATGCCATAAAAATTCATTTTATAAAGTCTCAAGATCATATGTATTCAAAAATACATATAACTGTGCTTTAGTAAACGAATCCATCAGTTAATTGAGGGATAATTTTGCTTTTAAGATATATCCAAAGTACATATACAAAGGATCCACAAAGGTTAATTCGTGATCAAAATTCACAAGAGTTACATTGCAAAAAACTGTTGGTTTTCAATTTAAAAATTTAAGAAAGTTGTGAATATTGTAGGGTAATTATTACTTGGGTTAAGAAAAAGTAGATGGCTTCAGCTTTTTAACAGGAAATTTGTGAACTACTCACCAATGAGAAGTCACACACTTATCATTAGAAAAGGTAAACTGCCTATACTTCCCCATTGAGAACAGAATGTGCAGTGTATAAAAAAAAATTTTTATTCTGAAACCAAAAAAAAAAAAAAATTCTATAAAAGCCCCTGGGGATACATCTCATTTCCTCTACATAAGAATGAGTAAGTGGCATACTTGAATACTTGAATGATATACTCTTGTATCAACACATGTATTCCATTACCAAGCTAAAAGGTGAAACATTTTTATTTAACGGTGGAGAAAATATAAGCTTAAAATATTGAAGTGCAACAGTTTACTATATGGTTTCTAACTTCATTCCAACATAACTTATCAATGTAAACTGGATTCAAAAAAACACAAGAGAAATGTTACTTGCATGCAAAAATCGTTGTTCCAACGTGAAACACTAGGTCTATATTTTTTGATTAACAAAAACTGCACATCTGTTTAATTTGGCTAACATAAAGAAAATGCACATCCAAGAAAGATGTTAGTATATCCTTCCAATAAGCATGTCTATATCAAAGGCACTTCAGCAGAGCACTAACTCTGTAACCTTTTCCAAGTCGTTTCCATTTATGCCACTTTAATGCATCTTTCTGTAGACCAATAAGAGACCTCCGACTCCAGAAACTAAACCTAGGTATTACCTCAAATATCTCCCTCTCCTATGGATTGGGTAAAACATGGCAAACTTTTGCCTAGGTTTTTAAGTTCTTTGGGTTAACACAGAAAGAGTATTATCCAACAGGTTTGGTGTTATAGGAAAAACTGAAGTAATCAGAGGAAAAAACTGGCTGAAGTCGACTATCTTGGGAAAAAAAAAAGCGGTTGTCTTTCACTGACTATCCATCTGTAATTTGACTACAACTAATATATTAGGCGAATTTTGCTTCTTTCCAATTGTTTATGTGCCTTGGGTCTCTGTGTTGCTCCTAAGTTGGATAGAAGAGGATGAGAAATAAGGTAATCTAGTTTTACTTTTCCGCCCCCTGAGGGAAAGGAGAAGCTGCTTCAGACATTTGCCTTCATGGAAATTTGGAGAAAAACGGAATGAATTGATTTTAATTAACAAAGAGCTTTATTTTTAGGACATATGAATGATAATTTAGAGTTGAAGACAATCATAATTAAATATAGCTGTTGAATGTGTCTACACTGAATTCTTTGCTATGATGAAAAGAACATGGATATATTACTTCCAAAATTAGAAAAAAATGTTGCAAATGCTAAAAGTGATTTCAAAAAAACCTTTTACTTCTCCATTAAATTGGAACATTTTCTAAAACATCTTTTTACAAATGTCAAGACAAAAGCATCTGGATATATATGTAATATTCTGAAGGTATTTTTGAGTCTAGGAGAAACAGAATTTCTTTTCCTGCTTATGAACATTTAAAAAAGAAATGTTTATTTCCTTTAGTTTCACATATTTTGTTAATAAACTGAAAGCTTCTTATGAACACCTAAATATTTTTAAAAATATTTTAAAATGAACACCTAAATATTAATTTTAAAATCAAGTTTAAAATGAATGAATTGTGGGGGACAGAAAAAATATCTTAAAAGCTGATTTTAGCTTACATGTATCAGTGAGTCTTAAACTAAAGTATGGGATTTTGTTTTTGTTTTGTTTTGTTTTGTTTTAAGATTGCTAAAGTTAAAAAAAAAAAAAAAAGATTGCTGAAGTTTTCCTTGGCAGCTACAATCCTTTCACTATAGAAGCAGGGAGAAAAGAAAATTTAAAATAAAAATGAAGTATCAGAGCATTCATTTTTCAGATTTGTAAATAACAAGTTAACACCTCATCATTTGGTCTGTGAAGTTTTATCCAAAAACAACCAAAGAGCTGCTTTTTCCCTCCCCACCAACCCAGCAGCTTCTTGCCTGTCTTGCGCACACGGTTTCCTTTGGGGTGGGAACAGCACACGTGCCTCTTACTGCGGAGACGGAAATGTTGTTTGGACTTTAAATTCTAGAGGAACGGCGGGAACATTTATCATTACTTTCACCTATAGGCAGAGGAGAACGCAACAGTCCTATGTCACAAGACTACGATGCCCAACAGCTTCATTTCTAAATGTCTCACGGGCGGGCATCAACGCAGAGGCAACAGTTCTGAAAGCGACTTTAGGAGGACGCACTTCACCGTGACTCTCAAGAGAGGGCTGAATCGGCTGACTGAGCAGTATTTTCAGATAACAACACCTTGAAACTACCTCACATTTTGAGCTCTCAGATACTTCAAATTCATGACCCAAAAGTAAATGAAAAGAATAGGCCAGAAAAAGCATTTCTTGGTATCTTTCTCTTCCACTAGTGAATTGCCATTTTACTCTTTACTCTGCTTGAGACACGTGCAGGGACCATGATTGCTCAGTTCCAACTTCTTCGAAAGTTCAGGCAGCAGTTTATGAGAAGCAAGAACACACAGGAGACAGCACACTCACAACTTCCTCGGCATTAATTTATGGGCATCAGTGGGCGTTCCTCTCGCTTCTTCCAGATATTCGTCTTGCTATCTTTTTTGGCTAGTGGTGGTCTGCCCCTTTTTTGGGCGAGGGATAGACTGGCTTCGAAATCTTCAACAGTGCTTTTTCTTCCTGGAGACTCTTCCCCAGGGTGCTCCATGATAGCTGCACTCCCTCCATCTAGGATGTGCCTTAAAGCTGGGTCCTCAGGGGAGCAGACAGTGGTTCCACTCTCACTACTGCTCAGATCTAAATCTTCTAAGTAAAGGATCTTAGGCTGATGCATGCTTTTGATGAAAGTTTTCTCCCTCTCGAGTTTTCTACTTGAGTGGTGCTCATTCATGTCCACCCCAGAGTCCAAACTAGTGTCATTACTCTGGGCTCTTTTGCCCTTTTTCAGGTCTATAAAGGAATGTCTCACTTGTGCGACTGGTTTTCCATCAAGAGACACGAACCATGCTCTGGGGTGGGGAGAAGGCTTTCCTTTGGACAGCTCCAGGAGCGTCTGTTCTGAAATTCCTTGGAGCTCTGAGGAAAAGGGAGTCATTACAACAGCTTCATTTAGCGTTCCAGGAACAGAGACAGACTCTAGTAAGCTGGCTGAATACCGGCTCCAATCTGAGGCTTGGGACGGCAAGCTCTGTTGACCTTCAAGGGGGATGTTCTCTTCCCTGGCATCTGGGGGCTGTGCATGAGAATGCACTTGCATTTTGGGCAGTGTCTGTGTGAAGTTCTCCCTACTTACTGGTTCCATCAACTGGCCGTAGACTAACTGTCCCTTTCTTGGCAGAGTAGCTGACTTAGCAGTATGTAGCTGCTCTGGAGTGGAGAAAAGGTCCGACGTCTGAAGGATGGCGATGGGCTGACTGTAGATATGCATCAGCTGTTCAGGAATGTGGGAATGTCCGTGCACCTCTTCACTGCCTGTGCGGTATCTCTTTTCTTCTTGTGCATCACCTAGGGACGAAGGCAGATTGCTGTTGATATGTTTAGGTTGTCTGGACCCTACATGGGGCTCCAAAGACTGTGTCGGGTTTCTTGAGTACTTGTTTTGATTGGCTGACAGAAACGGAACATCTTCACTGTAGATTTTAAAACTGTCCCGCGTTTTTACCATGGAAACTCTTTCTTCTGCTTCTGCCTTTGTGGGCTCCTTTTTCTGAAGGCCATATGAGGAGTTTTTGGCATTAAATAACTGTGACTTGTCCTCAGCCTGTAATGAAACTTGGACTGAACTGATGTGATTTATGTGTGTTGTTGAAGTTGTCTGGTCTCTCTTGAGGACTTCGAGTTTAGTGATGTTTCTTTCTCTTTTCTGTGGAGCACCGCACTTATCCCTAGGGTAGAGGAGATGGCAAAGAGTGTTTGAAACTTAGAAGAGTCATAAAAAAAACCCAACTATCCCACGATATGGTATTATATATACAATATATATAATATATAATACATATATTATATATGCTACTGTTAGAGTATATCCACTTTTATTTTAATCTACATATTGTAAAGATCAACCTACTTATTTTGACGAAGGAGCTTTGTAATACCCAGAACACACTGACAGGATACTATGACAGTTTTCTGTACTTATATTTTTCTTACCTGCAATAACAAAGAAGTACAGCAAAAAATCCAATGACAATGACTATTGTTCCTCCTAGTATGGCTGTGAGAAACACTGTGTGGTAGGCGGTTATGTCCCTTGAGTCTCCATTTATACCTGAACCTAAATGTGAAACAGAGAACATATATTGTTTTAGATAAAATTTTCAACCATGTTCTATTCTGGGTTTGTGCACACAGAGTCAGGACGGGTACACAGTTGTGTTTGGTTGCTCCCGTCTCAGGGGCAGGCTGCCCAGTGGGTGGAGCACATGTTCCCTGCACTTTGGGCTTCTCGGCTGACTTGCTGCGCTCAGTGAAACGTGGACACCGTAAATGAGGCTGCATGATCCGGTCCTGCCCTCTTGCTAGGGTCCTCCAATACGTGAACAGTAGGTCCCAAAGCGCTGCTCTTCTTTCACCTGTGTTCTGGAGCGAGAACAAGTGCTGAGTTGAATCGAGCCAAGCTCAACAGCCATGACAGCGGCTTCCAGGCCAGGCAGCGAGGAAATGTGCTTCAGGAGGCAGTAAAACGGACCCGCGTTGTATGGTAGCAACATGTTTGGTGGAATGAACTAGGAGAGAATATTTCTGTGCCCAGAGGTTTTGGGATGGAGTGTTGGTAGTAAGACTTACTAGCTGTGTTCAATTAAAGACACATTCAAAAAAGAATTTGCTGAAGTAAGTAGGTATGAAAGGTTTTTTAGAAAGAATCCAAAAATTGGGGGACTTGACGAATTTAAAGTTGCCACTCCTTCAGCCTGGCCTCTAGATTCAGACGCCACGCAGAGGCACAGAGGGCTCGCTACCTCCCCGGCGAGGACGCATGGAAGCTGCCGCTGCATCGGCGTCCCTGCAGCCCAAGTGGGTCAGAGCGCCTGGGTGGCCAGTCGGAGGCTGTGAAGATTCCGCGTGAAAGCAAATGCAGCTCGCGTTGAGGTAAACCCTCGTAATATCGCAGATGATGTGGTGAGTCTACCGGTCGTGGCAGCTAGAGTCTAGTGTGTATTCAGGATGACAAGGTGCTAAGAGTCGTGAGACAACTGGTCTTCTAGCAAACTCTACCATGAGAAATGTCCAGAATGAGGCTTTTAGCTTTACCAAGGGCACGAGAAAAGATCGAGGATCATGAAGTCCTCAGGTCCTTTAACTTTTGCACCATCTAATTTGATAAAACTGAAGTAATAATAACGGTTTTGGGGAATAAGTATTGTGGTTATGCATACAAACGTTGGAGCTAGTGTCCTCAATTAGAATCTAGTCTATTTCTTTTTTAAGAGAAACTTGCTGTTAAAATTTAATTTTCTTTAAATATATACCTTTCACCCACCTCACCCATTCTCCGGAGGAACAGAAAACCCCATACCCTGCATTCAGGAGATCCCATGTATAAAGCCTGACACGGAGAGGATGAAGTATAAAAATACTGTTCACAAAAGGGAAGAAGGCAGCTGTTGCCACCTTAACTTTCAGACACCCCCGCCCCCATCGCCACATGACCCTTTTACTCCCTGAAAAAAGTCCCTGGGAATTCATTTGAGTGTAGAGGACTCTAGACATGCATCCACGCCCCAACATCACCATTTATTTCTCTGTAACATTCTCATTTATGTCTTGGCCAAGTGTCACTAGTTTGTATCTTAGTTTGTATCTGTCAGGTCTCACCTATGAGGCTGTTGCAAGGATTAAAATAAACGCTTTCCTAAGCACTGAGTGTGAGCACAGGAGAAGCCGCCAGGAAGTGCCAGCCGTATGACACCTGCCGCTGAGTGAGACTCGAAGCGTAACCAAGAACAGGCTCCCCAGTGCCGGCCACCGTTTCCTGTACTAATGCTAAGTCATAGTAAAGTGCCTATCACATCTGACAGGCAATCGAGCATAGCACTGAACAAGATGAAGATTCTTCAAACAGAAGAGAAATACGAGTAACAGTTCTGTCTGCAGATTCTCGTCCAGGATCCAGGGCTGCAAGGGAGGAAAGTCCGATAACTGAGTGAAATTCAGCTTCAAGGGTGTATGAATATATGCTTCCACAACACAATAAGGCTAACACTTTCACTGCACAGGATTCCAGTGGAACACACTTCTGGAAATACGAGGTGGGTACTGTTGCATTTCCCCCAAATTTTAAATGTATGACAACAGCAAAAAGTATGCGTGTGTGTGTGCGCGCGCCCACCCACCTAAAAAAAGGCAGAGAATTATATTTTCACTTAGATACATTTGAAGATGCATATTTAAAAACAGTCCTAAGTACTTGTTTATTAAACTCTACTACAGCAATCTATGAAAAATAACTTGATTTTAATTTCTTGCACTTATTTTCCAAGAAATTCTAGAGTTCTATATGATTTTTTTCTAAAAGAGATTTAGTTTGTTGTTAACCAAATTTTAAGTAAAGTAGCTCCAGCACACCAGGCACTGGTCCATCAGAGGACCAACTTTGATTTTACAAAATGTGATTTTACTCATAATCTAAAATTTGGGGAGGGGGGATTAGGGATCATCATTTCCAACTCCTGCAATTTAGAAATAAGAAAACTAATATTAAGATGGTAAGTACCTATTTCAGGCTCAGCCAGGTATTTACTGGCAAAGCCAGAGCTACAGTCAAGCTTTCTGTATTTCTAGCACAGTGCTCCTCTGACTGTGATGCTTGCTGGTGGGTTTTTAGAACCATCACTAGAAGCTATCTAATTCAAACTAAATGGGAACCCACACTTCTATGTTAGTACTCTGATTCACACAAAATCTTTTCCAACATATAAGATAAAAAAAACTTCCACCTACTCTAGAAAATTACTTGGCTTTTGTAATTCATAATTATATAAATTGTTTTCAGGTATCTTTTCCTTGTAAAGCACATTTCTCTATAAAACTCAAATGTTCCTTAGGTTATTTTTATTAGAAATTAAATAGCTTGGATTTAGTTGAGTTGAAGTATTAAATATTTATTGTTCTTTTTCATCAAGATTTCATTATAGTGGCAGATCTAGAGTGAAATAAGGTCAGACAGCTGGGAAGACTGCAGGGTATTTTGCATCACGAAGAACAAAAGTAACACCCTCTGGGTTTTGAATCTCTCGTAAGCACTAAAGTTCAAATAAAAATAGGGAGCACATCCCCCTTGATTGTAATGGATAATGGCTCATATTTCTTCTACTGGAACACTAAATTTTGGTTGGATTGGGGAAAAAAAAGGCTTGTTACCTTGCATGGTTTAAAAGTCAAAGGTTGTCAATATAAAACCAAAAAAAACTATTAAAAAAGGCACTTGCAGAAAGCACAGAGCCTTCAAAGTATTACCAGACCGCACCAACGAAGTCGGGTGTCAAATGCCACAGAGCAATGTATGTAAACTGTCAGCCACACCCTGGACCGCGCGCGGTGTGCGGCGGGACTGCTCCCGACTGGCACCAAATGAGCCAGCTGCCTCGCAGCTGGGAGCCAAGACCGTTGACGAACCAAAGGAATTCTCTGGCACACGATTGAAGATACAGAAGCGACACAGGCATTCAGCCTCCGCACTCCCCCCCAAACCTCACTAAAATGACACTGAAATTTTGCCTTGTTTTGTTTTTATAAATCAACCGGCCCACAGGTTAAAGGAGAAAAGGAGAACAAGAAAAAAGAGCAAGAAGATGCTGAAGGCTGGAAAGCTGATTCAGCAAAGCTGGCCGCAGGGCGAGCCGAGCAGCAATGCAGCTGGTACCGATGAGCACCACAAGGCCCGTGGCGTGGGAGCAGGCCATGGTGCAACCAGTCCACACGGCCACAGGTCAGAAGACTTCAGTAAGACTTAATGGATCACACATGCAATGTGTGAGTATTTTGAGATTTATACAACCCAAGATGCACGTGTGATTTCCTTACTACAAATCATATAGGTAGTCTGACAGCATGTTAGATCTAGGAAAAATAAAACGCCCATTTGTCCTAGAACATGAATACATCGTTGCTAGCGGACAAGCCCTAGTTTTTGTCCACCTTCAGCTCCTGTCAGGACAACCTTCACTGGGGATATCGCGTGCATTATCTTTGACGTAGTCTGGGGTCACTGTTTTTCAACAGCCCTTGCCCCAGGAGTGTGCTCATGACCCAAGTCTGGGCCAAGTTCCTCATCCCCAGAATGAAGGAATGGTGTGAGGAAAAGATTGCAAAGGATCCAGGTCAGCCATGTATGCAGCAGCAATCGTGCCAAGACCATCAAATAGGCCTGCTAATGGGGTCCCTAGGATTTCTGCCTTTTAGAATCTAGTTCTTTAGCCTTTCCTGGGATCCTGGGAACTCCCTATATCCTAATGCATTTTATGTATGATCCAAGATCTGATCCTGTTGCTCACAACCCAAGGCTCTAACTGATGTGGGTGGAATTTATTCTTGAAAAGAACAAACTTTATACCTCACAGATTCATCAGACATCATAGCTAAAAGGAGCTTATAGTTCATTGAGGTTAATCTTATAACACATGAAAGATATTAAAGTTGAGACCAAGAGACTAGAAGCTTTTTCCAGCATTATACAGTCGGGAAGTTTAGAATAAAATCAAGACCTAGCAATATCAATTCCAGTTTCACTATCTGGATTTTTTTTTCAAATTACTTTTACTTTATTTTTACAGTACCTCTAGTTCCTGGAAGTGGAGCCGCTATCCAATAGCCCAAATGTGGCGCATCGTATGTCCAAATTAAGTGATTATTATGTGCCTTGACTGTCCCCCGGCCATGATTTATCCAAGCACCTAAAAAGGCAAGTAAAAAATGCCGGTTGGTTTATGTCTTTAATGCTGATGGGAACTTGCAGTCATGTAGAGAATACTCTGCAGGACTCCTTCAAAGATTATGAAAACTCTGGCGATATACTACCATGGACAATATATTTTATGTCATAAAGAGTTCACAGTGGGGTGCCTGGGGAGCTCAGTCAGTTGAGCGTCTGACTCTTGGTCAGATGCTCAGGATATGATATCAGGTTCGTGAGATCGAGCCCCACGCCGGGCTCTGCACTCAGTGTGGAGTCTACTTGGGGTTCTCTCTCCCCCCCATTCACATGTGTCCTGTCTCTTCCTAAATAAAGCAAAATCTTTAAAATATATGTATAGTGCATATTACAATATCATATACAATAGAAAGCACACTTATTTAGGGAAATCATGACTCCAAATAATGTTTAAATTGTGCGTACTGAGATATGTTAGGGATGTGAATAGTGAAATCCGAATTTATCAGCAGGTGGTTATCTGACACCTGTTCTGGGGTTCTGATTAAATACTTATGTATGTTTTATGGCCTTATTAATTTTTTTATTAAATACTGTGTTGGTCTATTACTGTTGGCATGGCTCTTTTAGAACCAGATCTTTAAGAATATTTTAAAAATGCTATCTGATATGGGGCACCTGGGTGACTGGGTCAGATAAGCATCCTACTCTTGATCTCAGCTCAGGCCTTGATCTCAGGGTTGTGGGTTCAAGCCCTGCTTTGGGCCAGTGTGAAGCCTACTTAAAAAAGGGAAAATAAATAAATAAAATGCTATCTGATCTATAAAATGCCATCCATAAAACAAATAATTCAGTAAAGCTCTTTTTGTAAAGTCTTTTATAACGTTGAGTATAACAGAGCTTTCTGTGAACTCAGTGTATATCCGTACTCGGTTTGTGAGTCCGCGGTAATGAAGGACCTACAACACGTCACACTTTTTTTTTTTTTTTAATTAATTTTTTTGACACAGAGAGAGTTTGTGTGCACAAGTAGGCAGAGGAGCAGGCAGAGGGAGAGGGAGAAGCAAGCAGGCTCTTCACTGAGCAGGGAGCCCGATGTGGGGTTTGATCCCAGGACCTTGGGATTATGATCTGAGCCAGAGGCAGCCGTGTAAAGAACTAAGCCACCCAGGTGCCCCTAAAACAGTGTTTTTAATAAGGTAGACCAACTTGATGGAAATGGATCAACTTACTATTTTTTAAATAGTCACATTAAAAGTAGGCATTACTTATCTGATATATGAATTCAAAAGTTTTGTTACTAAAGGCACTTTAGAGACAAAGGCCTTTGTTGGGATGAACAATCAGAAATCAGAACTCAACACAGATATCCTTTGAAATGTTTTAACACTTTTTTCAACAAATCAGGAAATCCAGGCCCAAATAAGTGATTTGTTCAAAATTCCACAGCTCTTAAATGGACTAGACTCCAGGCTAGAGCCTTCAATCCAATGATTACAATATACAGTGTCCCCGTCCCCATCCCGGCACAGAGCTTCTAAGATCTTTGGAGTTTCCTATGTAATAAAAGGTGGAACGAGTGTTCTTGTTGTTCCTAACAACCACTTCCAAGCACACCTGACTTTATGTTAATGAGGTGAGATTCCGGGAAGTCCCACGGAGGGCTGGTGGCCGGGGAAACCCACCCTGTGATCAGAGGGTTGGAACTTTCAGCTCCACCGTGCACCCTCCTTGGGAGCGGGGAGACGGGCGGAAGAGAAAGCTCCGCCACCACTGGTCAGTGTCAGCGCACCACGCCTAAACACCGAAAACTCCCTGCACTACAGGGTTGGGAAGGAAGGCGGTTAACACATCCAGGTGGTGGGAGGGTGATGCACCTAGAGGAGAGGATATCCTTTTATAATGAACTGATGATCCAGTACGTCAACTTTTCCTGTGAGTCCCCCCGGGTTAAAGTCTAATGAAAAGAAAGATCCTTCCCGAGTAGCAGCTGCACCAGCTCTTGGGTTAACGGAGTTTTGGGAGCAGCTCTGCCGTTGAGGACATGGGCATGGGGCTCTCCAGTTCACAGCTGGCTGGTCAGAAGCTGGAAGACACACTGGACTTGCACTTGCCCTGAGGCGGGGGTTGGGGGGCAGTCTTGTGGGACAGAGTCCTAACCTGTGGGATCTGATGCTAATGCCAGGTAGACAGTGTCTAAATTGAATGGGATTTTAGGTAGCAGCTGGTCGAGGACTGCTCAGTGTGAGAAACACAGCTCCCCCCCGCCCCGACACTTGGGGGCCAGAAGTGAAGTACTGGGTATAGAATTGCATGGAGACTCGACTTCTTTCCCTTACAACTATCTTGTTTACTTATGTAGCTTCCACTCTTCCTGAAAGACATGTATATATTATTGTTTATTTTTTATGGTGACATTTGTTTTGTTGTTGTTTTATTTTGCCTAACTACCCTCCTAATTACAGTGAGGTCTTATTTCAAATCTCCTTTGAAGGTTGATGGCTCCCTCTTTTCAATCCACATGATTAGTCTGGGGCTCAAACACAGAACCTTAAGCCTAAAAATATCCGTACTTTTTTTAAAAAAATAAATCTGTACCTTTTATTTGCAGACCACAAAGGCTGGTTCTGAAATGGGCACGGAAATTCCATTCTACAATCGCAGTTAATCCAAGAGCTTGTGCAATTGCTACTAGGAAAAAAAAAATCTCTCTTTTCATTAGACTTTAGGCATAAAGTCTGAGCACCTCCACCTTCTTGCCACTCTGAAGGTAAATCTTACCATAGAACGGTGTTAGCGCAGGAGAAACAGCCGAGAGAAATCCTGTGAAACTGTCCAAGCTCTGTATCCCGACTCGCCCAAAACAATTATCGATCATACCCCTTCTTTTGTTTTGTTTTTCAACTTAAAAGACTCCCATCTTATTTATAATCTTATTTATGCAGAAACACAAGAACAAAACCAAGGGAAGCAGAGGAGGAAAACATGCGTCTATTTAGGAGGCTAAACTCAGGGACCAAAATTGGTATCAGAGTTTTCTGTTTTGGGATTTGTTTTGAAAATAATCACTCTATATCTTAATAACACCATGTTATTTTCATGAAATAAACATACATTTCTAAATTGCCTTAACCAATCTTTTAAATATAGGTTCATATTGCCTATCAAAACAAAATCTGTAAGAGTAGAAATAATTTTTTAACAAAATGTATTTTTACTTTTCTATTCAAGATCTTGGGGGATATAAAAAAAGGCATTGGAGGGGCACCTGGGTGGCTTAGTCAGTAGAGCACAGGACCCTTTTTTCCCCCCTTTTTTTGAGAGAGAGAGACAATGAGGTGGGGGGAGGGAGAAGCAGACCCCCTGCCGAGCTGGGAGCCCCATGTGGGACTCGATGCTTAGCCCACTGAGCCACCCAGGCGCTAAACACATGACTATTGATCTTGGGCTTGTGAGTTTAAGCCCCATGTTGGGCATAGAGTTTAAAGAAAAAAAAAAAAGGGCAAAAGAATGTGAATAAATAATGCTATTTTTTAAATGTGATGTATTTACATCATTTTCCCCACATAGTATTATACTAATAGAAGTGGGGCCAATTTTAGTCATTTTAAGTGCTTATAATAGTAACATTACTGAACCATTCCACTTCAATAATGTGCTCTACTAAAGATAAAATATTCAGATATAAATGATATATTTTAATGTTTTAAACAAGACAACTTAAATTTTAATTATTCTGTAGTAAACATAAAAATTTGCCAATTACACCTCAGTAAAGTAATATAGAAACATTTTTTCTAAGATCAAACATTCAAACATTCAAAAGGAACATATTCAAAATATTTCCACCTAGCTCACATACCTATGTTCATATCAAATGTCCAGGCAGGTATATGATCCCCTGCACTTAAATCATTCGTATGTAGGAGGGGGAGAGAAACTTGAATAGAACCATCCACCTTTAATTCTTTCCCTCCAGAATATATTTTCACACATATTGCAGCAAGAGGAGTTAATTCAAGACTTTCAAAACCTAAAAAAGACAGTTTATTAAAATCACATGTAAAATACGGGTTGTAGTTACAAATTAATAAAACAGGGGACTAAAATATTTAATTTCTTTATTCACCTAGAGTTGTCCATTTTAGTATCAAATAGATACTAGATCATCATTAGAGAATTTAAAATATAAACACAGGTTATACTTATATAACTCGACAAGTCACTATGAGCCTAGAGACCTAATTCCTCCAGAGTCATGTGATTTTAAGGTCACCGGAATCTAATTCAATGTTTTAAAAACCTATGAAACAACAGCAAAAATACATCTCACTAGTGTCCTACCCAAATAAAGGTTCTATCATATCACAACACCAATGCAGATATGGGTCTAAAACTCGGTCTCTCCTGCTCCCAAAACCATCTGTTTCAAGTACTAGGACAACAGAGTTGGTTATACTCCTTCAAATCACCTTGTGTAAAAAACATCCTGACTCAAAATGCAAATTTTTTAAAACATTTTATTTATTTATTTGACAGAGAGAGATCACAAGTAGGCAGAGAGGCAGAGAGAGAGGAGGAAGCAGGCTCCCTGCTGAGCAGAGAGACCGATTCGGGGCTCGATCCCAGGACCCTGAGATCATGACCTGAGCCGAAGGCAGAGGCTTTAACCCCTTGAGCCACTCAGGCACCCCTCAAAATGCAAATTTTGATAGGTTTGATAAACATAAAAGAAAATCAGCAATATTGTTAGCTGATAAAGGTAATAAGCTTTAATATACATTTGACTAATAACATAATTGAAAGAATATAAACTTAGACTAAATATTAGTATTAAAATATTACTTAGATTTCAAAGCTTGAAAAGTAGGGAAAAGGAGATGAATATAATTGGTTATAGTGTTTTGCCTAAGGTTTTAAAGTATGATTATACATATAATTTATAACATGCCTTAAATATCAGGAGCTACCCACATTTCTCTATCACTGATGGGAAAAGAGTAGAAAATGCATTTGTTTTCTTTTTAAAATATTAGCAGTGCCAAAGTAATAATAGACACCAGAATATGTAAAATGAATAAAGTAATATGGTTAAAGATGTTACAATTTAATGTAAATTTTCTATAAATAATTTGATTATTTTAGATTTCCCAAGTACATTTACTAATACATTAGGAAGAGTTGACCAAAGTATGTTCATTACATAGTATTTTGCTCTTCATGGATAAACTTGAACCTTCAGCTTAAAAGCTAGAGTTCTGTTCATTCATTGAACAAATATTTGTAAGAGGGCCCCAGGAACACCACATACTCATCTTGGCTCCAGAGGTGCAGTGGGTACCTGGTCTCTTACACTGGCTGGCAATGTTTGTTTCACTGTCCTCATTACTATCAAAAAGGCTTTTCTGCTTTCTTTGCCCATTGTCATTCCCCCCCACCCCCATTAGAATGTAAGTGTGTGGTAACAGATACCTTACCAGGGCTTTGAAGAAAATCTGGAAAGAAAATGTAAGTACAAGGTCATAAAAGCTGCCTCTCTGAGGAAGGGATGTGTGAGCTGTGGCCAAAAGCTAAGGGGCCATCCAAGCAAAGACCAGGTGAAAAGCCCCCAAATCAGAAGTGATCTTGGTATGTGCAAGAATGGAAGAAGGCTGACAGGCAGAGAGGTAGAAATAGCAGAAGGCCTTTGAGTCCATGGAAAGGACTTCTCATTGTCCCTTCTACTATACCTGGTGTATATCTTCAATTATGAGACAGAGCAAGTATTGGCCCAATGAAAAACTTCCACTAAATGTAAGAGAATTAGCCTTTGTAAACTTCCTAAAACACTAATCATAAGATGAGCAAAATAATGCCATACATATTTTACAGACTAGTTAGACTAGTTACACTAGTCCAAGTCCAATGTAAGCCCAAAGAAATTCCCATGTAATCTGTTAGCAATTATAATCTTTTATCAAACTATTTGATAAAGCCCACTGGCTTTCTGAGGTGATTGCTTTTAACTCCGCCCCCACCCCCCAGTTCTCTAGTCAGTGGTTTCACATACTAAATGCCAGTGAAGCTGATGAGATCAGCTCCACCACCACCATTTGGGATAAGGCCAATTCAAAGAAGGAAAAGAGAATCATACAGGGACAAGGACTAAAAGACAATGAGAAGGAGGCAACTTAAAAAACACTTCCATACCCCTAGAACTCTGGAACTAAGCAATCCAATAAAGTGGCCACCAGCAACATGTGGCAAATTTAAAGGGGATCAGTGTAGTTCCTCAGTGCACTAGTCATTCGTCAGGACTGTAACAGGAACACACAGCTAGTAGCTACCACGTTGGATCGAGCAGAAGAACCTTCCCATTCGACAACACTGCTCTAGAACTAAAACGTCAGCAGTATTCACAGGATAACTGAAACATTAAGTGCATAATCCCAAAGGCAGGGGGCAGAGGAAGGCTGGAGGGGAGCATATATGGTGTCTCCTTCTCACTGAACCTGGTGAGTCTCATCCACACTCTCCAGTGCAACACGAGCTTCATCTGTGAAATGGCATACTGCTATCATTCTTGCAAATGTTTTTATTTTGAGCAGCCTCTAACTTTCATCTGAAAAATTTTGGCAGGTGTCTCAGATTGGCTTCTTCAGGAAGCTGACTCTAAGATAACAATTTGGAAGGAGGTACCCATCACTGAGGAGATGGAGTACAGAGAAGAAGGAAGGGAGCCAGAAGAGGATACACGAAGGAACAGATAGTTATTTACTCTCTCTGTACTCCTGTCTATGAGTTGAGAGCTGGCCCTTGTGAGAGCCACCCCAGCTGGCTGGACTAGGGGATGCCCTTGGGCAGAGCCGCAGGTGTGCACGGTAGGAAACGCAGGCCTGTTAGAGAACAGTGAGGGTCATCTTGCTGGAGTAGTACTACAGCAGGCAAGAAAAAACAAAGAACAAAAACATCTAAATGTCTATTACTCTAATCTCTGGTTGTTCCCCCAAATGAAGTGGACCAAAATCTGACACAACTGAAGCCATCAGAAATACAGATCGTCAGAGTCGGTTATTTGTTGCAGTGAGTGCCAGAACTGGTTGCATGACTGTGGAGTACAGAGGAAAGGGGTCTTTAGGGGGTCTAGTCTGTAGTAAACACATGTAAAATTCCCTCATCTTCTTACCTTTTAGGTCGCGGCAGCCATGCATACATATATGCTGTCGACTCTGGGACACAGGCCATTGAGCAACATGGGGCTTGAGAACAGAGCAGGCCCATTTACATGGAGCATTTTTGATAAATATAGTACTATAAATGTATTTTCTCTTACGATTTTCTTAACAGTTTCCTTTCTCTAACTTATTGTAAGAATATAGTATATAACACACACAAAACATGTCTTGGTGGACTGTTACTGGCAAGGCTTCTGGCCAACACTAGGCTCTTAGTAGTTAAGCCTTTGGAGAATCAAAAGTTATACAAGTTTTAACGTGGGGGAGGGGACAATCCCTGCATTGTTCAAAGCTCAACAGTAAATATTTTTAAAATATTTATTTATAAATATTTTATATTTATATAATATTATATATTAATATAGAAATATATCGATAAATATATAAATATGTATATTTATGTTATAAATATTACTCATAGGAAATACCAAGTATATTTGATAAGAAAAACGTCCAATTGCTTAATCTATAAACTTTATGTCTAAGAGTTATTGATAATTAACTTGATAAGACTGAATAGGTCAAATTATAAAAATATGTGTAAGCTTCTTAAATCAAATTTTTGCTTTTAAATATATTTCTTAACTTGCAAAGTCATACAAAATATGACTATGTAAAGATTAGATAATACCTGACTTATGGGGAGTAACTCCAGTTGTATAGAGGAAGCCGTACACCTTCAAAAACTGCTGTAGAGCCGTGAGATAGCCGGTCACGTTGCTCATGCGATGGCGGTCGGGTGGCCTAATCAGGGCTTCTGAAAACTGAACACCTGGCTGAGCTCTGGCGTCTGGAAAAGGGAAGCCTCATTAACAGACACACAAATGCGCACTGAGCAGAGCCCATCACTCGGGGCACTTTAGCATCTCATAATTATTATTTTAAATTCAAAACTGAAATAAATAAGAAATGCTCATTTCTTTAGATCACACAAGGCACCTGTACTCTAGAAACTGCTCAATTCTTCTGTCCAGAATTTCTTCGCCTTTTGGGTTTCATTCCAGGGAACCACATACCATTTTAGTACATACAGTTCACTTGGGTTTCATTTCTGTAACAGGAGTAGAGGGAATGGCGCATGCCAAAGTGGGCTGGAGCCGATCAAAATGCTAGGCATTCAATTTATAAATGTCATCTCATGTTAATAACTTTTTAAAAAATTTTTATTTATTCACTTATTTGACAGACAGAGATAACAAGCAGACAGGGAGGCAGGTGCGGGGGGGGGGGGCGGGGGCCCCCTGCTGAGCAGACCCCCCCCCCCCCGATGTGGGGCTCGATCCCAGGGACCTGGGATCATAACCTGAGCCGAAGGCAGAGGCTTTAACCCACTGAGCCACCCCGGCGCCCCTCATGTTAATAACTTTGGATGGACTATTCTTTAATATAACTTAATATAACTTAGGGAGTGAGAACTCAGAATACTGATACTTCTGTAATTAATGCATTTTTAACAATCCAAGGGTCAACTCTTAAATCATTAAAACTTATCAAAAACATCAACTATTGCTTTGACTTTAAGGCCACTGATAAAGACAGAAGCAACCAGTTAAATTATTAGAATTTTGAAAGTACCAGTTTCTAAATAGTTACATGACAATACATGATAAATAAAATGTAATATAGTTCTCAAAATCAGTGTATAGTTTACATATGAAGCTAGAAAAATAACACCTGGAAATATGGGAATAAAAACAACACATTTATTATATTCTTATTTGGTTAAATCATTAAATTTAATAGTTAATCACTTAAATAATGAACTCTGATCACTTAACAGATACTATCTACACCTTACTTTTAAAAAAATACGTGTCGGGGCACCTGGGTGGCTCAGCCGGTTAAAGCCGCTGCCTACGGCCCGGGTCATGATCCCAGGGTTGTGGGATCGAGCCCCGCATCGGGCTCTCTGCTCTGCGGACAGCCTGCTTCCTCCTCTCTCTCTCTGCCTACTTGTGATCTCTGTCTATCAAATAAAATCTTTAAAAAAAAAAATACGTGTCATGAATTTCACATTAACAGAGGCTAATTGAGACATGAAAACTGAATGCAATACCTGACCCTAAAACGGAGTGAGAAAAAAAAATGTGTCAGTGGACGAAACGGGAATTTGGAAGGTAAGTTACCCTATCAAAACAGTTTTGCTGAACTGTGTCATGGCTATTTAATATCCCTATTCTTAGGAACTGCATGCTTAAGTATTTAGAAGTAAAAGGCAGTGATACTTGTAACTTACCTTCAAATGGGCCAGAAAACAAAAACAAAACAAAAGGCAAAGCAGAACACAATTATACACAGTAAAGCGAACGGACCAGTGTTATCAGTAGATGAATCTGAGTAGAAGGTGTACAGCAGTGACTTGTTCCTTATTCTTCCAACTTTTCTATATTTTGAAATTATTTCTGAATTGGAAGTTATTTCCAAATACAAAGTTAAAAACCTAAAAAAAATACATGTGCCTTTATTATGTTGAAGCCCCAAATTTCTTACAATTGAAAACATACACTAAGTAAAATGTCTGGCTGAGCTTCTCTAAAGTTTTGCACATTCCTGAAGTTTCTAATTTCTCCCGCCGACCTACCACATTTTTGTTGTATGAACCATACACCCTTCTGATCACATCCTGAAAGAAAAAATATAAACATTTTATGGGAGTTGAGAAGCGAGGATGGGCATTCTCTAAGGAAGGATTTAACATCTGCAGAAACATCCAGCCCTTCCTCATTAGCCCTATCAATGGCTCGACTCTTAGGGAAATGAGGCAGTAAAAGGAATTGAGACCTCAGGAGAGCTCCGGGTTCTCACGGAGATGCACCGAGACACAGCCAGTCTTTCCCAGACAAAAGAGCGTTCACTGTTACTTGGTAAAATGCAAAGGAGTGGTACACGGACACATTCGTGCTAATCCATCTCGTACTGGTTGTCTTTCTCGTGGCTGGCAGAGCGAAACCGAGCCAGACCTAAAATAAGGCTTCCTGTGGATGTGCAGGTGGGGTGACTCCCATCTGCTGAGGAAAGAACTTACCCGGTCTCAGGCCCTTCCCTGCTCGGGCAGCAGGTTTCATGCCAGAGGCAGGGATGAAGGTGCCCACACATCAGAGAATCCTGAAGTTTTCCCAATTCCACTAACCAGGGTAAAAGCCCAGTGAGAGACGTGGTTTGGAAAGAAGTAGAGAATCTCTCTGCAACATTTCCAGAAGTCAGATGTTCCCACTCGGGCAGGGGTGGAGGTGGCGGGGGTGTGAAAACGGTAAAGGGCGAGTCCCACTCCGCCAAGCCCAGGCCGTAGTCGACGGTGATTCCTGAGCAATGCGGGGTTTTCCAAGTGATAACCAACACTGATTCACTAGTGAAGTACAGTTACCTAATCGAAGTGATTGTTATTCCTCTAAGTTTTTACTCACGAGCTGAGAAGCGTTGTACTTACCGGCTAATTTTCCAGTAATTAAAACAGTGTCTTCAAAGAGCCATATATTTGCTTGGCTTTGCGGGAACAGCGAAAGTGTCACTGATGAATATACTGTGAAATACAGCACAATTAAAATATTTTACTAAATGTGGGGAAACTAGGTAAATACTGTCTGTTCCATCAGTTCCATAAAAAGTGGAGGTGGGGGATGGGGAAACTGCGGAAACAAGGAAAAATAAATGTAAAGAATGATGGAGGGAGAACATAGAGGATACACTAAAGTGAGAGAAAAAAGGTCAGGCATCACTGCTTTATTTTACTAACCCTATTTCCAATGGTTTGTTCCAAAGTGACTAATGATGTTCTCTAACCCCAGATACAAATGCTCTGGTTAAATGCTTTAATAACCCTGAAAATCCTCTATTTTCTCTATATAACGGTTACTTGTTGTTTCTTTCTGATGATTTAAAAAAACCCTGGCTCCACCATTCAAGGTTCTCTGCGAGAGGCTACACCACTGCTCCTTTGCTGCCTCAGGCTCCCTGCGGCAGGGCTCGATGCTTCGCCCCGCCCAGCGCGGTTTGCTGGACTCCGAGCTGCCAGAGCAGGTGACAGGTGACAGGTGAACCCGTAACAAGTGACCTGCAGGCAACCACCGGCAGGGACACAAGAGGAGAGCGGAGGCCCTCAGAAACGGATGGGACACGTGCAGAGGACCCGAAGGGTGACCACATGATTTCAAGATCCGGAGAAGCAGGAACAAAAGACAGTTTTAGAAGCAAGAACAGACTCACTATAGGTGAGTTCTCATTTGACAGCTCTCCCCTACCCAGCACCAATATTTGAAATTAACAGAAATAACATAATATCCCCAAATCAGTTAGGATAAAACAGATTTGCACGGGAATACTTTTCATGCTTTAAGATATTTCAAAGAGCTGTAAAGGGAATAGAAAAAAAGGATAAAACACAAAAAGATATGAATGGATATAAAATGAAATATACCTTTTTCCTACAACAGGAAAAGGCTACCCGGCAAAAGTGTAATTTCAATTCAGAATATATTAATAGACTAATTAATGGCTTTATTAAATTGGAGAGAAAATGCTAGGGGAGTAGCTTGGACCTTGAGATGCTATAATTAGGGCACACAGGTAGCTTAAATGGGGGCAGCCCTGACAACTTAAGGTTATAAAACCCGAGGAGAATCTTCTAGACTTCAATAAATCTTACATGTAGACCTCCTTTCACTGACAGGATGTTTCTCATTATAAAAGGGATTAATAGCCAGTCTGGCAAAGTGGAGAAATGAAGAGGAAAGTGATGGTCATCACAGTCCCACCACAGAGACAATAACTATTAATATTTCAGTATACTCTTCCTGGACTTTTTCCTGTGACTTTTTAAAAAAACAGTATAATATTGTATACATAATATTTTTACCCTGCTTTTTCACTTAAGGTAACATCATAAGCATTTCTGTCCCTCGGTAGAAACTTTTTCTAACATTTTCAAGGTCACATACTTTCTGTCTTGAAGTATGAAGACTTACTGAACCACTACACTGATATATACTTAGATTGTTTTCATTTTCCCTATTATTGCAAAAAAATAATATTTGAACCAACATCCTTGTGCATGGATACCTATCAGCTTTAGTTACTTGTCCATCTGTCTTCAGGGCAGATTCCGAGTACTGGATACTGAGCAAAGGTTATGAAGATTTTGACGACTTCTGACACACACATTTCAATTGTTTTGCTGACCTCAACTCCCACCAGCTGCGTTTGAGAATGCTTATCATACCTCACTTGGCCAACACCGAGAATGCCCTTTCTCAAAACTTTTCTAGGGTGAAGAATCTAAGAAATGTGAATGTCTTTGGTGCACAAATCTGAGACTATTAGTAAGATAAAACATTTCGTCATATTTTGTGACAAATCATTAGTTTTTCTCATTCTGAAAATTGCCAGGTCATAATTTTATCCACTTATCTTATTTAGCCAGGGCCTTGGTGTTTTCTAACTAATTTATATGAGTTGTTAGCATATTAAGAATATTCCTCCTAGGGGCACCTGGGCGGCTCAGTTGGTTAAGCATCCGATTCTTGGTTTGGGCTTAAGTCTTGATCGCAGGATTGTGAGATCGAATCCCGCGTTGGGCTCTGTGCTCAATACAGAGTCTGCTTGAGACTCTCTGCCTCTGCCCTTGCCCCTCCCCCTCCTTGTGCTCTCTCTCACTCACCCTCTCAAACCTTTAAAAATATATTACTTCTTATTGTCTCATATTTTTCTATTTCTTGAGGTATATGGCATATAACTTATTAGCTTCAGTTGTACAACGTAATGATTCAATATTCGTGTATGTTGATGACCACAATTAGTTAACATCCACCACCATACACAGTCACATTTTCCCTGCGATACGAGCTTTTAAGATCTGCTCTCTCAGCTGCTTTCAAATACGCGATACAGTATTATTAACTATAGCTACCATGCTACACGGTACCTTTTAAATAGTGACATCTACGTTTTATGACCTCTTTCATTACTTTTAATTTTAAGCAGACCATCCTAATAAAAAAAAAAAACCAGATAGCTTTTTTACAATTCTCTTCTATTTAATAGGGTTTGATTTTCCACAATGGAGCTCTATGGAGCTCTATGAGCAATGTATTTGGGAAATGGATCCCAATTCACTTACTCCAGACAGTTAACCAAATCGTCCTGACAGTACTTACTAGTATTCAGCCTCGCCTCACTGATCTGTAACGGTGTCTTATCCTAGATTACATTTTCTTAGGCAGGCTAGTGTCTGATTTGTATCACAGCATCAGAGAGCTTTAATTGTGTAGGTACATAATGTTTTAGTTATTTAAAATGGCAAATTGCCTCCAATAAATATTCTTTAAAATGATTTCTAGGTATTTTTATACATTTATTCTCTGATGATTCTTCTTCCAATTTTTAAAAAGATTTTATTTATTTATTTGACAGAGAGAGATCACAAGCAGGCAGAGAGGCAGGCAGAGAGAGGGGGAAGCAGGCTCCCCGCTGAGCAGAGAGCCCGATGCGGGGCTCGATCCCAGGACCCTGAGATCATGACCTGAGCCGAAGGCAGCTGCTCAACCAACTGAGCCACCCAGGCGTCCCTGATTCTTTTTTTAATAGCTTGTCTCCTTTTCTGGTCTACTGATATATTTTTATATATCTACTGATATATTTTTGCTCTAAGAACTTCTATAATGTAAAATAATATGGACATCGGTGTTCACTTTCTTATATTAGTAGGATCACCTCTTATTTTTTATAGTTAGTAGGATTTTGAGATATTTACCATGTTGAGATCTTTGTGGTCCTAGTTTTTAATGGAGCTTGTTTTTAGGCACAGATGGTGAACTTATAAAATGCATTTCAGACAGTTTTTGATGTTACCATCTGGTAGTTCTAATGTGTTATGATATGTAAAATTAATAGAGTGACACATCTGATATCCTTATAATCCTGCAAAGAAGAAAAGTGGTCTTCTTTGGTCTTAACAGAAACCTGTATTTAAATAATTGTGAAATTCTTTTTTACTATTCTGTTTAGGATTTTTTTATTTAGTTGTAAGACTGGTCTATAGAGGAGAATCTGTGAGAGAGCGAGGGAGAGAGAGAGAGCGCGCACGCACATATGAGAGCATTTAGTCTGCATTACCTTTGTCAGGTCTCCGAATTAAGGCTGCACTGGTTTTATAAAATTTTGATTTGGAGTAGTTTTTTTAAATAGCCTTTGAATCAAGCTATTTTTACTCAGAACATTTTATCCATGGCTCTTGGTCTACGTCGTCTAAAATCAACATAGTCATTTATAGTATCACAAAATTGTTTATTAGACTTTTTAAGATTATGGCCATCCAATGTGATCTAGAACATTTTTATGATTTTTAGGATTTTATATATTTTTCTTCTCTTACTTGCCTGTTTAGATTAGGCAGATGCATTTGTAATTTTATTTCAAGGAACTAGCATTCTGTCAATTAGCTCTTCTTTATATTTTCTAATTAACGTTGGTCTACTTTCATCTTCATTTCCTTTCTCCCATCTTACTTTTGGTTTCGCTCATTAATCTTCTACCGTTCATTTAGTGAATAACTGTGCTTGATTTGTCTTTTAAAAACACTAAAGCATGTATTGCCATGAAGCCACCTCAGACATTCCTTCTTCAGATTTCTGAGTCGTTATTATACTTCATTTACATGACTCTCAGTTTACCCAATTAATTGTTCATTGTCTTTCTCATTCTAAACTTGAACAATGAAAATTTGAACATTTGAGAATTCAAATGTTTCCAACATGAAACCAAATAAAGTATGTAAGTTCTAATGCGAAGTGTCACCATTAAAAGAAAGAAGACTGGTGACCTCATGCGTCACACCTGCCCTCAGCCAGACTCGCATCCTGCACTTCCCCAAACCCAGCCGGTCACACTAAGTCCTATCAATTCTTGCTTTTCCCCTCAGATTTACTGAGACATAGTTGGCAGGACGGTGCTCGGTAAGGCATCTGGGTGTGTCTTGTGAAGTGATCGCTCGGTAACGACCAACTCTCTCCTCTGGCGCCTTGGCCTCGGCTTCTCACCCCCTCTCCCGCCCTCTCTCGCCTCAGGCTGTTGTCACCACCCCCAGGAGCACAACCGGGTGGGTAGCGAGGCTCCCCGAATGCGGTTCGGCCCTGCTTCTGGCCTAAACACCACAGGCTGTCAAGGAAAGTTCAGTTTCCAAACTCCTTCCGGCACCGGAGAGTCTGTGGTAAGTGCCTTGTTGCGCGGCGGCCGGAACCCAAGCTTCCTGTCCCGCTTCTGGCGCACCCACCAGGCAGGCCAGGCCCTCTCTGCTCCTGCACAAAAGCTCTGCGTCTCCGCAGAGCTCTTGCTTCAAGCCCTGAAGGAAAAACAAATAAAAACGACTTTTCTCCGAAGTGGCACTCATTCCAAACTGTTGCCTTCACATAGGCTGTTCCGTCAGAACAGAAACCCACGCGAGCACACCCAGAACATTCACATTCGGTAAGGGCAGCACCCGGTGCCCGCGCTTACTTGGCATTCTCCCAGTCCTCCAAGGCAGCTGCGTCAGCACGTAGCCATCCCGGTAAGCAATGATGGTCAGGCTGAGCCCCGACCTGTAGGGCACTGTTAGCAACGCCGCCCCGTCGCTCCTGGTCACCGTGGAGTTGGTCCTCGTGTAGTTGACGAACACGTCCACGACAGCTCGCCGCAGGGGCTGGCGACTGATGACGTCATTCACCTGGACTTTGAGCACAAATACAGACACTGGAGGAGAAAAAAGCCAGAAATGGCAGCCGGTTAGACCCCGGAACGTCGATGTCGCTAGACTTAAAAATGTCATTCAGGATACCTGAACAACAGTACAAAACTGCTGATAGGATCTGGAAATACGTATTTGTGAGGTTCTGACAGAACGAGGTATAAAAACATTCCAACAAGTTCATTATCTTTCTAAAACTGAATAATTTGAATTTATTGTTAATAAGACAGTATTCCAATTTTTTCTGCCAATAAAAAAAAGGAAAAGGAAGCAGTGAATAAGGGGAAAAGAGTGGTTCTTTCTTTAGAGAAACACATTTTTACTTGGCCTCACTAATTCTAATGCTATCAATTAACTAATTGAAAATGTAGTCAAAGTTGCTGGAATGAAATGTAATCTCACCAAACTTACTACACGGCTGGCTCCTTTATTTTGTTCTGTTGTCTGGAAAGCAAAGGATGTGTTTCAAATTACAAAATATCAAAACAACATCCTTAAAATATCAAAAAAGTATTTCTGTTAAATGTATAGCAAAGCATAGTAAGACAGTACATTGAAGAAAATCAAAATTAACTTGTTTCCTAACTTAAACTCCAGCTTTACAGATCTTGACGATATGTTCATGAATTTCCTAACGTGAACGTCTTGGAAAAAAGAACTTCTATCACCGTGGAAATGCCTTTGTAAAGCCTGTATCACAACACCTTTGCCAAAGATGCCTTCTCCTGGAAGCACTATTAATGGGCTTTGGAGTCAGTCAAGGTCAATCTCTGCCACTCCCTAGATCTGTGACACGGGGGAAGTTACTTCTCAAGTCCTTTTGCTCATCTGTAAAATCGGGGAATAGTAATTACTTTGAGGTAATAAAATGAAATCATACAGAGAATGTGCTCAGGACAGTGTGGTTGTCACTTAATATCATTATCAATAATAAAAATTATTACTCCATAATTGGAGACTATTCCACAGAGTCGTCAATAAAAGTCCCTCTAGAGGGAGCACCTGGGTGGCTCAGTCAGTTAGCTGTGACTCGGTTCCCACTCAGGTCGTGATCCCAGCGTCCTGAGATGGAGCCCCACATCAGGCTCCCTGCTCACCGAGGAGTCTGCTCAGGACAGAGATTCTCTCTCTCTCTGTCTCCCACACCTGCACATGTGCCCTCTCTCTCTCTCTCTCTAAAATAAGTAAATACATCTTTTAAAAAAATACTTCATGAGGACTTATTTTGTAGCTACGCGTTTACAAAAACCCATTTTACTCAAAATTTTTAGCGAGAACAGCATGTCAGGTAAAAACCCTAGTCAACATTTGGTTGAGCTGCAATATCCATCACCCAATGATTGCTACACCTTATGTGTTCTGACTTTATTAATAAAACTTGACTTCAAATTGCTTTTGGACCGTAACAAAGTCATTTTATTTATATATATATTTTTTTAATTTTATTTATTAATTTGACAGAGAGAGAGAGATCACAAGTAGGCAGAGAGGGAGGCGCAGAGAGAGGAGGAAGCAGACTCCCTACGGAGCAGAGAGCCCGATGCGGGGCTCGATCCCAGGATCCTGAGATCATAACCTGAGTGGAAGGCGGAGGCTTTAACCCCCTGAGTCACCCAGGTGCCCCAACAAAGACATTTTAAATACAAATAGAACTACTGCAATAATCAACCAGTCCTAGGAAAGATACAATCTAGCAAGCTCGAAAAGGGCTCTGTCCTTTCAAGAATCTAAAACTGCAGTCCTTATCCAAACACTGTTCTATACACTGTCAGACACAAACCTTGCTTATAGCATATTTCCTCTCAGGTATGATAACACATCAATACTATATATAGTAGTGATGCCCACAAGAACTAAACTATGTTGAGGATTAATGAGCTAGGCATTGTGTTAATTTTTAAGGGCATCATTCCATTTACTCTTCAAAACTCTCATTACAGAAATATTACTGTTTTCATCATCATATATATTGGTAACTGTGGATTAACGAAGTTTTTTAATTACTCATGGCCAATCCACAGCAGATGGAGGCAACAGGACACAAACATGGGACCTTCTCTCCTCCAAGCTTGTGCTCCTAAGCCACCACACCTGACTTAACTCTTAAAGCAACTCTAGCCAGAGTTTAGAGGGCAGAGATGGGGGAAAATAAATTGTATCCTGGACAATCATACCTTAAAATGAGGTTCCATTAGTCTGTCTAAGAGACCATTAATTTCCAGGACAACAATCTCATATATATTCAAATATATATATGGAGAACAGACAGCATGGTAACATAGAGATCACTGGTGTTTCTCCAGCACTCTGCTTTCTCAGCATTTTTAATAACAGGCAGCATTGTGGGAGATTAGATTCTTAGTGAATAGTCATTATTATCATTACTTTCAATAGATAAATTTAGGAGTATCAGGTACTAAAAAGTCAACTAAGCCTTGGGCTTTGGCACCTACTGTTCCTCAGATTATTTAACTATTTTCCCATCATTTTATAAGTTCACCCCATTACTCTAAAGTAAAAAAAGAAAAATCATGTTTGTAACATTTAAAGGCAAAATATGAAGGACTGGGGATAAACACGTTCCTAATGCAAGCCTCACATCTATATTAACACAAAAATCTCCATATACCTTTGTAACATATGTGATATATCAAGTCCACTTTCCCAGTGAAAAAGAGAGGATTCGACGGGTACTGTGGACTGCCCCGAAGGCTCACAAGTATTAGGAGGCCTCGTCAGCCTTCAATGTCCCCATGAGTGATTCCACAGCCGTCTTTACACCATATAACAGGGAGCCTTGGGATTCAAGGAATATGATGCTGCAATTACTGAGAAATACTTATATAACATCAATTAAAAAGAAAAAAAAGGGTGTTCTCCAGCACGCACACATACTAAGCTATGGCCTCAAACTCAAGTGGGAAATACAACTGGGGTAAAAAAAAACAACAGGTCATCATATATGTGACACGATGGCCACCTACACTGAACATCCCTGAGTAGGTCCGCCAGTACAAGCAGCTATTTATGTGTGGAGGACGAGCAGCTGCCCCATTCAAAATAATCCCCCCAGCCTCCTAGCTCCTGATCCCCTAGATGAAATTTACTGAGCCACTGGCACAAAGTGAAGGGCCAAAGTAACTTCATTTTAAGGCAGTAGCCATTCTGTTATTTACATTAAACTGTGAGTGTCCAGTCTGCTTATCAAGGCCCAAACTGCTCTGGCCGCTCCCTGCAACTTTAACCTCCCTGGCCCACCCTGGTAATCAGCAGAGCAACAGCAACTTCAACTCCCACCCTGGTAATCAGCAGAGCAACAGCAACTACAACTCCCACCCTGGTAATCAGTAGAGCAACAGCAACTTCAACTTTCCCGCCCTGGTACAAACAACTTTCAAAAATATCCCCTGGACAAAGTAGCCAATCCCCCGTTGTTAACCGCCAGTTCTGCTTCTGTACTCCCTGCTTGCTAAAGCGCGCGCTCCCTGAGACCAATCAGGTTATGCCAAATACCCTTTTCAAATGTCAACTGATCAGTCCCACTCTACCTTGTTTGTACATGCCTATAAAAACCTTGCATTTACTCACCTCGGGGCCTCTCAGCGTCACCGCTTGCGAGTGCGCAGAGGACCGGGTTCGAACCTGCAATAAACGACCCTTGCCGCTTGGCTTTGACTCACGTCTCTGGTGGCCTCTTTGGGGAATTCTCGTGACTCCAGGCATAACATTTGGAGGCTCCAGCGAGATCTTCCGGGATACCCCCCCTCGAGCCCATCAGACATTTGGTCAAGGGGTCGTCTCTGACGCCGATCGGTAAGTTGGCTGGCCACCCTCTGTTCTGTCTCCCTGTCTCTGTTGTCTGTACTCTGTCTCTGTTGCCGGCATCAGTATCAGTTACTGGTCAAACCTTGGTGGACGCACTAAAAGGGTTTCCAGTCGGGATCGGAGGGAGACGTCCCCCGATGCCCGTCAGGGGCCTCCTGGAAGGCCGACCGGGTCTGGATCTGTAGAGGTCTCCAGGAAGGCCTTCCGGACCCGTCTGTTTAGGGCACTCTTGCCCGTCCGGATCTGTAGAGGCATCCTGGTAGGCCTTCCGGACCTGACTGCTCCTCAGGGCCGGATCCGTAGAGGTATCCTGGGCCTTCCGGACCCTGCTTTTCAGGGCACTCTCGCCCGTCCAGATCTGTAGAGGCCTCCAGGAAGGCCTTCCGGACCTGTCTGCTCCTCAGGGCACTCTTGCCTGTTGCGCCAGTGATCTAACCTAAACCACTTAATCTTTCCACAGCCAGGGCGCCCTCTTCCATCACGCCGGCAATTTAACAAAGTATTCCCTCCCACAGCCGCGCGGGGACACATCTACTGCAGTGTAACTAAAAGAACCGCGGAAGGAGGATTGGCCACCTCCATCTGAAGAACTTAGAAGTTCTCACCTGGAGGGACTGGAGGTCCCTAACAGGTTCTGGTAGAGAATTCTCATCTGGGTGGAAGCAAGGGTTGCGACCCTGGAGGTTCCATATCTGGAAATCGTGAGTTGGGAGCCTCAACGGCGGTCTCGGTGGTCGCCGTATCATTAAAAAACTGGTAATAAGGATCCTGAATCTGGTGAAACTGGTGTGAATGACTGGACACCTGAGAGAGTGGTGAGAGAGACCGGCCGGTGGGTGTGTGAGAGTCCTGTGCGAATCTGTTTTGTGGCTGGTATTATCTGTCTTGTTCTTCTTTGCCCTATTCTCTTGCTAATAATGGGCCAGGACCAGAGTACCCCGCTCTCCCTCCTCTTGGCTAACTTCAGAGATGTTCAAAGAAGAGGTGTTGATCTGAGTCTGGACATCCGGAGGTCCAAGCTCATTACTTTTTGCCGCTCTGAATGGCCAGCTTTCGGGGTAGGATGGCCCACTGTGGGCACTTTCAACCTGCCCACAATTCTTAAAGTTAGGGCCCAGGTCCTTCTGCCTGGGAAAGAGGGACACCCGGACCAAGCCCCCTACATCCTGGTTTGGCAGAATTTAGTAGAAAACCCCCCTCCCTGGATGGCCCCTTTCCTGTCCCCGGGAAGTTGCAAGATTCTTGCAGCCCGACCCACCAGACCCCCCAAACCGCGAAATCCTCTCGCACCTCCTCACTCGGTCCTCCCCGATAGTTTAGACCCACTTAGCCTAGACCCCCCTCCATATGCTCCCGTGCCGGTGACTGCCCCTGCTCCACCTTTGGACCCTCCCGGGGGGGAACAAGAGCCCCTCCCACCTCGGGCGGGAACAGAGGATCGGGAGGCAATTGCAGCTGCCCCTGCCAGCCCGGGCGGGACCGATGGTCCCGCAGGACGCACACAGGGACGCTCCCAACGGGAGAATCTTCCCCGCCCTCCCGATTCAACCGTAGCTCTGCCCCTCCGAGAGATCGGCTTCCCAGATGACACTGGCAACCCTAGACTCCAATATTGGCCTTTTTCAACTAGTGATCTATATAACTGGAAAGCTCAGAACGCGCGATTCTCAGATAACCCAAAAGATCTCATAGCTCTTTTAGATAGCATCATGTTCACTCATCAGCCTACATGGGATGACTGCCAGCAGCTCTTGCGTATTCTGTTCACCACCGAAGAAAGAGAAAGAATCCAGGAGGAAGCAAGGAAATTGGTCCCCGGAGATGATGGCCGGCCCACAGTCAATCCGGACCTCATCAATGCGGGTTTTCCTTTGACTAGGCCTGACTGGGACCACAACGTGGCAGAAGGTAGGGGACGACTGCCCATTTATCGCCAGACTCCAATGGCGGGTCTCAGGGCTGCTGCTCGCAAGCCCACAAATTTGGCCAAGGTGTACGCAGTAGTACAAGGTAAGACAGAAAGCCCGGCAGCATTCCTAGAAAGATTAATGGAAGCCTTTAGACAGTATACCCCCAAGGACCCCGAGGCCCCTGAGAACCAGGCAGCAGTAGTTATGTCATTTGTAAATCAGGCGGCACCTGATATTAAAAAGAAACTTCAGAAACTAGAGGATTTAGAGGGTAAGCAGGTTCAGGAATTACTCCGCATAGCACAGCGGGTCTATAACAACCGGGATGCCCCGGAGGACAAGCAGCTTAAGGCAACCAAAGAAATGACCAAAGTCCTAGCCACCTTCGTTCAGAGAGAATCAACCCCTCAAGGGGAATTCCAGGCTACCTGGCCCTCCAGACGTCCCTTAGACAAGGATCAATGTGCATATTGCAAGGAAAAGGGACACTGGATGCGCGATTGCCCTAAAAAGAAACTTGTGCGGGCAGGGCCTCGGCTGTGGCGGCCAAAGCCTTCCCCTGTCCTGTCCACCCAAGACTCTGAATAGGGAGGACGGGGTTCGGAGCCCCTCCCCGAGCCCAGGGTAACCCTACAAGTGGAGGGGAATCCCGTGCAGTTCCTGGTTGACACAGGAGCCCAGCACTCGGTGTTAACTAAACCCCATGGAAAGATCTCTGACAAATCCTCCTGGGTCCAGGGGGCTACCGGAACCAAGAGATACCCCTGGACCACCCAGCGAACTGTGGACTTAGGGACAGGGAAGGTGACTCACTCATTCCTAGTCATCCCTGATAGCCCCTGTCCCCTGTTGGGAAGAGACCTACTCACCAAGATAGGAGCCCACATTCACTTCCAACCCAGTGGTCCCACAGTAACTGGCTTTCAAAACCAGCCATTATCAATACTGACCCTGCATTTGGAGGATGAATACCGGCTCCATCAAACCCCGCTCCCACAGGGACAAGACATTGGGTCCTGGCTCCTCCGGTTCCCTGAGGCCTGGGCAGAAACAGGAGGCATGGGGCTAGCTAAGCACCGCCCTGCTCTCTTTATAGAACTCAAACCTGGGGTGGACCCCGTTCGGGTCAAACAGTACCCTATGCCCACGGAGGCCAAATTGGGCATTACCCCTCACATCCATCGCCTCCTTGACTCAGGAGTGTTACGTCCCTGCCACTCGGCATGGAACACTCCTCTGCTGCCAGTTCGGAAGCCCAATAGTGGAGATTACCGGCCCGTACAAGACCTGAGGGAGATCAACAAGCGGGTTATGGACATACACCCTACTGTTCCTAACCCTTACACTCTCCTCAGTGCCCTGAGACCAGACAAACAATGGTATACTGTCCTCGACCTAAAGGATGCCTTTTTCAGTTTGCCACTGGCGCCCAAGAGCCAAGATCTCTTTGCGTTCGAGTGGGCCGACCCAGAAAGGGGCATAAACGGACAGCTGACGTGGACTCGCCTCCCACAAGGATTCAAGAACTCGCCCACCTTGTTTGACGAGGCCCTCCACGAGGATCTGAGTGAGTACAAAAGACAAAATCCTGACATAACACTCCTGCAGTATGTTGATGATCTCCTGATAGCTGCCGAGACCCAGCAGGCCTGCCTTCGAGGAACAGAAAACCTCCTCCGGAACCTTGGCGACCTGGGATATCGGGCCTCAGCGAAGAAAGCCCAGATTTGCAAATCTGAGGTAGTATACCTGGGATATCTGCTGAAGGGGGGGCAACGATGGCTCACTGATGCCCGCAAAGACACTGTGCTCCGCATCCCCCAACCCACCTCACCACGCCAGGTAAGAGAATTCCTGGGGACCGCGGGATACTGTCGGTTATGGATACCAGGCTTCGCTGAGATGGCAAGGCCCCTCTACCTGGCCACCAAGAATCAGCAAAGCTTTGAGTGGACCGAGGAGGCAGAGCAGGCTTTCCAGCAGATAAAGGCCGCTCTCCTCTCAGCACCAGCACTGGGACTACCCGACATCTCCAAGCCATTCCACTTGTATGTGGATGAACATAATGGGGTGGCTAAGGCTGTGCTGACCCAGCGCTTAGGCCCCTGGCCCAGACCCGTAGCCTACCTCTCAAAGAAATTAGACCCGGTGGCAGCAGGGTGGCCCCCTTGCCTTCGAATGATAGCCGCCACTGCCTTGATGGTAAAAGATGCTGATAAATTGTCGATGGGCCAAGAGTTACATGTGACCACCCCTCATGCCATTGAGGGTGTCCTAAAACAACCCCCAGGCAGATGGATGAGCAATGCTCGTATGATCCATTACCAGGGGCTGCTGCTCAACCCCTTGAGAATAATCTATACACCTCCCCGGGCCCTAAACCCTGCATCACTGCTGCCTGACCCAGATCCAGACACTCCTCTTCATGACTGCACCGACATACTGGCCCAGGTCCATGGATTAAGGGAAGATTTACAAGACTACCCCCTGGCAGATGCCGAGGTTACCTGGTTCACTGATGGCAGCAGCTTCATTCACCAAGGACAGAGGTACGCAGGGGCCGCGGTGACATCAGAAACAGAGGTTATTTGGGCAGAGGCATTACCTCCAGGCACTTCAGCACAGAGGGCTGAACTGATCGCCCTAACCCAGGCCCTAAAGTTAGGGCAGGGCCGCCGGATGACTGCGTACACGGACAGTCGGTATGCCTTTGCCACGGCCCACATCCACGGGGCAATTTATCGAGAAAGGGGGCTGCTCACCGCTGAAGGGAAAGACATCAAAAACAGAGACGAGATTTTAGCCCTGTTGGAGGCCATCTGGGCCCCCAAGAAACTAGCCATAGTACACTGTCCCGGCCACCGAAAACCGAGCGATCCGGTTTCCCGGGGAAACAACTTTGCTGACCAGACTGCTCGTCAGGTAGCCCTCGAATCCGTATCAGTGTTACCTGTACAGCTACCCAACCCAGGGCCTCGAGAACTGCCACCACTCCCCGAGTACTCTGAGGAGGACATCGCTTGGATGAGTAAACTCCCAATGACTCAGATCAAAGATGGATGGTGGCGGGACTCCAAAAATAACCTCATCCTCCCTGAGGCATTGGGGCAAGCCATCCTAGAGCGGATTCACCACACTACCCATTTGGGTTCCCGAAGACTTCAGGACCTAATGAGACAGTCCAGACTGACAATCAGAAACATCACCGAAAAAGTTGAGCAAATTGCCTCGGACTGCACAGCATGCCAACTCCAGAACGCGTGCCCACACCCAACTGTGAGCAGATCCCGTGAAAGGGGAACTCAGCCGGGGACCTACTGGGAGATAGATTTCACAGAAGTAAAGCCAGGGAAATATGGTTACAAGTATTTACTGGTGTTTATAGATACTTTTTCAGGTTGGACTGAGGCATTCCCAACAAAGCATGAGACGGCACAGGTTGTAGCAAAAAAACTACTCGAAGAAATCCTGCCCAGGTATGGTTTCCCAGTTATGATAGGATCAGATAATGGGCCAGCCTTCATTTCCAAGGTAAGTCAGGGCCTGGCTTCCACACTTGGGGTTAATTGGAAACTACATTGTGCATATAGACCCCAGAGCTCAGGACAGGTAGAAAGAATGAATAGAACCTTAAAAGAGACCCTGGCTAAATTGACCATGGAGACTGGCGCTAACTGGGTGGCTCTACTCCCCTACGCTCTGTATCGGGTACGCAACACCCCATACAAACTGGGACTCACACCCCATGAAATCATGTATGGCAGGCCCCCTCCTATCCTACCCAGCCTCAAAACTGACCTCGTTGAGTTAGACCAGGATCACTCACTTTTATTTTCCCTCCAAGCCTTGCAGCAGGTCCACAAAAGGATTTGGCCCAAACTGAAGGACTTATATGAAACAGGCCCTCCGCCCACACCCCATCAACTCCACCCGGGTGATTGGGTTCTCGTCAAACGACATCAGCAGAAGACCCTCGAGCCCAAGTGGAAAGGACCCCACCAGATCATCCTGACCACACCTACGGCTGTCAAGGTAGACAACATAGCCACCTGGATACACCACACCCACGTCAAACCAGTCGACCCGCTGTCAGACCTTGTCAGATGCCCGGACCAAGACCACAGCTGGACAGTGGACCGCAGTAAGGACAATCCCCTAAAACTCACATTGTGCCGCTCCCCCTTGCGTCGAAACCCCCCACCACCTTAGAAGTCTCCCAAATAACCAACATGTGGACCCTCTTTATGACTCTATTCTTCCTACCAGCATCCTGGGCCTCCTTAGGGACTCACAATGTACACCAGCCACTTAATATTACCTGGCAGGTCATAAATGGGGCGGGTTTAGTGGTCTGGAGCACGTCCAGGATAACCACTCCGTTGACCTGGTGGCCTAACCTATACCCAGATGTCTGTAAACTAGCAATGGGAGCTCCAGCCAATTGGGATGTGGAAGCCTACTTCGACCTCCAGAAGGCCCCCTCAATTCCGTCCCCACCAGAACGATTAGGATTGGACCCCTGGGGTGGCTGTGGAGGTCAGGTCCATCGAAGCATGCTAAAAACCCTCCCCTTCTATGTATGTCCTGGGTTCCACAGACCTAGAGGGTGGTCTCACAGGTGCGGAGGGGGAGCCCAATTCTTCTGTAAAAGCTGGGGCTGTGAAACCACAGGTGACACTTATTGGAAACCCTCAGCCTCATGGGACTATATCACAGTAACTGCAAACTACTCCCACCAAAGGGCCTCCCCTAACTGGCTGCGTGACCCAGAATGTAATGAGTGGTGCCATCCCCTTAAGATCACCTTCACTGAGGCAGGGAAGAAACAGATAGATTGGACAAAGGGACATCAATGGGGCCTCAGGTTCTATAAAGAACGCTATGATGATGGCTTATTATTTACCATTAAACTCTTCATGGAAGCTCCCCGTACTTCCTTGGGGCGCAATCCAGTCCTAGCCCCTCAGGCCCCGCAACCCCTCCCTGCTAATAAGCCGATCCTAGCAGATGGAATTAGGACCCCCATGAGTCATAACTTAACCACCCCAAGATCAGAAATTGAAAACACCCAAACCAGAACCCGCCTGACCCAACTAGTTCAGAACGCTTTTAATATCCTAAACCATACCAGACCTAACGCCACCCAGTCATGCTGGCTGTGCTATGATATTGCCCCCCCCTTTTATGAAGGGGTCGCCACCATAGGAAGTCCCAACCTGACTTCGGAGATAACCCAATGCCGTTGGCAGCACCGGAGTCATGGCATAACCTTATCATCCATAATGGGGCAAGGAACATGCATAGGACAGGTCCCACAGACGCACTCCCACCTTTGTAACCAGACCTTAAATGCTACCCAAGGAAGTCACCAGTACATGGTGCCGCCCCTAGACGCCTGGTGGGCCTGCGCCTCCGGGATCACCCCATGCATCTACCTTCCGGTGCTGAACCTGACGAAAGATTATTGTGTTCTAGTTCAACTAGTCCCCCGTCTAATTTACCGCTCCCACGAAGATATGCTCACATATTGGGAAGGGGGACAACATAGATCAAAAAGAGAACCTGTAAGTTTAACCCTTGCCATTCTACTGGGCTTAGGACTTGGGACCGCAGGAGCAGCCACAGGAGCCTCAGCCTTAGCATTACAGCGCCAGCACTATCAAGGCTTAAGGGCGGCCATCGATGCAGATATACAGGAAATAGAGTCCTCCATTTCCAAGCTCCAGGAGTCCGTGAGCTCATTATCAGAGGTAGTCCTACAAAACAGACGAGGACTAGACCTCCTCTTCCTTCAACAAGGGGGTTTATGTGCCGCCCTTAAGGAAGAATGTTGTTTCTACATAGACCATTCAGGAATAGTCAAAGATTCTATGGCCAAAATTCGGGAAGGACTAGAAAAACGGAAAAAAGAACGAGAACAGGGACAAGGCTGGTTCCAGTCTTGGTTTAACTCTTCTCCCTGGCTAACCACCCTAATATCCACCTTGCTAGGACCCCTCTGTATTCTACTCCTCCTACTCACCTTTGGTCCATGCCTTTTGAATCGCCTGATGGCATTTGTCAACCAACGCCTCCAGACTGTGCAGATTATGTTGTTAAGACAGCAGTACCAACCCCTAGCTATAGACACTTAGGACCCAAGATTGGCTCCTCAGGTACTTGAGAGAGGGGGGAATGAAGGGCCAAAGTAACTTCATTTTAAGGCAGTAGCCATTCTGTTATTTACATTAAACTGTGAGTGTCCAGTCTGCTTATCAAGGCCCAAACTGCTCTGGCCGCTCCCTGCAACTTTAACCTCCCTGGCCCACCCTGGTAATCAGCAGAGCAACAGCAACTTCAACTCCCACCCTGGTAATCAGCAGAGCAACAGCAACTACAACTCCCACCCTGGTAATCAGTAGAGCAACAGCAACTTCAACTTTCCCGCCCTGGTACAAACAACTTTCAAAAATATCCCCTGGACAAAGTAGCCAATCCCCCGTTGTTAACCGCCAGTTCTGCTTCTGTACTCCCTGCTTGCTAAAGCGCGCGCTCCCTGAGACCAATCAGGTTATGCCAAATACCCTTTTCAAATGTCAACTGATCAGTCCCACTCTACCTTGTTTGTACATGCCTATAAAAACCTTGCATTTACTCACCTCGGGGCCTCTCAGCGTCACCGCTTGCGAGTGCGCAGAGGACCGGGTTCGAACCTGCAATAAACGACCCTTGCCGCTTGGCTTTGACTCACGTCTCTGGTGGCCTCTTTGGGGAATTCTCATGACTCCAGGCATAACAAAAGCATCCAACTAATGGGGGCCAGAAAGATGCTGTCAGGACCTCACAATGTGGCTGAAGTTACAGAGAGGCTAATGGTTGGGGCACCGAAGCATCTTAGAAAGTCTACCAGTGCCTACTCACTGTCTTCCCCAAGTCTCCCCTGGCTGGTCCTACAGCCCGTCCTGCTGATCTGTGAGCCGAACCACAATCCTTCCCCAAAGGCCCTTATTCCTTGTAGCCAGAGTCAGACATGTATAAATGACACACGGTACAAGAGCAAACGTAGGATGTGTTATTTAATGCGCTACTCTATCTTTTCTAAGAGAAGATGAACGGAAGGAAGGATGTTATGTACCCAAAATAGGATAAAACATATGAGAAGGAGACGGCACATAACTAAAAGAGCACACGATTCTTTCATAAAACTTGATAATGGGTCTTATTCCAACAAAATACACCTACAACGGCTCCTTCAACAGCATATTTAGGGTTGGGAATTTTGATTAATTCATTTGCTCCAAAGATTAATTTCAGAAATTCTCAGGAGCCCTTGATTAATAGACAAATTCCAATGTACACTAAGATCCTGAGCTAAATTCATTTAAAAACCGCATATTCCATCTGTTTCATCCTGTAAAAATGCGGTTGCCCAAATAAGACACACACTAAAGCCTCCTGACGTTCTGAAGCTGGGTTTAATAAATGTTTTCTAAAGCATTTTCTAATCCAGAATGGATTGTTTTATTTTCCACATGTAATCGTTATGTTAATGACTAAATTTGATGAGAAAATGAATATTAAATTCAGGGAAAAAGTGACTTGCAAAGGTCAGAACTTCGCTATGTGCACCGTAGACCTCGTGGCGGCAGGACCGGATGTCGCCCTGTCCAGCAGCGTCCCCTCTAGCTCAAACTGGAGAAACACTAATGCTGTTGGTGACACACACACATAAAGCCCAGTGCCAGAAACTATACGTGTTGTCCAGTGTCTTCCTAATACCAACCTGCAAGACTTATCCCGTTTTAAGGCAAGGAAACGAGGACTAAAATTGCACAAATTAAGGAGGGTAGAGGCAGGATTCACCGACTGGTTCATTTACCTCCAAGTTCTACCCACTCTGCTCTCCACATCTCTCACTGAAAGGCCTTAGATGCGGGTTTTCGGCATATTCCAAAGCTTCCCTCTCTCCTTCCGGCCAGTGCAGAAAAGGAAGCACTTGGTGTGCTGACCCTCCAGTCTCTTCCCGCAGCAGCCCTTGGCCTGGTTAGTCTGGCCCCAGCATAAACAGCAAAACCAGCACCAAGGAAAACAAAAACCAAGAGTCTCAGCTGGAGGCCTGCTCACTGCAATTCTTGTCTTCCAAATAAAAGGAGAAGAGATAAAGACTTGCCTGCTGGCTACTTAAATAGGACATTTCTGACTTCCAGGATGTCAACAGCTGATAGGGCAAAGAGGCTTAGCAACCAGAAGTTCCGCATACATATAATCTCCATAACAATACCCCTCACTAGTTCTCTCCTCCAACAAAAATACTTTGGCATTTAGATGGGGCAGATTCTGTGATTAAATATATAATTTTCAACCACAGGTGCTTTTGCCTCCATAATCTGTCTACCCTTCTCCACTGCATTTTTCAGGTTTCCATGCACTTGGTATTTTCTCTGTCACTTAATTATAATCATTATGCCTTGCCCACATAATCTTCTTTTCAATATGTCACCATTAGTTTAAAAATGGTTCAATATCAAATGATTTCAACTGAGCCCTTAGGAAACACATAATCTAGATGTTGAGAGAAACAAAAACAAAATACACATCAACGAGCATGGTCCTGAGGTTGCTGGGGAAATTTTAATATCACATGAGTAAAAGCATTGTTCAGTAGTGAGAATCACTAAAATTCAAAAGGCTAATCTATACAGAAGGGCTCCTGAAAAAGCATGTTAGAACCAACACTATATTATGGTTGCTATAGGATAGAGACAGGTAACTCAAAGCCTAGGAAAGCCTTTGTTAGAAAAAAGTAAAGCTAGCCACTTGCTTGGCTGTCATCTAGAACTTAAAGTGGGGTGGGCTGATAAATTATAGCCCCACTTCTTTTTTTTCTTTTTTTAAAGATTTATTTGACAGATAGAGATCACAAGTAGACAGAGAGGCAGGCAGAGAGAGAGAGGAGGAAGCAGGCTCCCCGCTGAGCAGAGAGCCCTATGTGGGGCTCCATCCCAGGACCCTGGGATCATGACCTGGGCCGAAGGCAGAGGCTTTAACCCACTGAGCCACCCAGGCGCCCCACCCCACTTCTTTTCAAGAGAACTTCACATCACCTTCTTATGTTGTTACCATTATGTAGGTTACAACTGTGCCCACAAGAAGCCACCTTATTTTCAGATTTCTCTAGCACAAAAACTAGTCTACTTTTTCCATTATATGTCAAGCATCTACAATCATTTAACATACAACAATTTTTTTTCTCTAGGAATATAATGCTTAAAACATGTTAGGTTTATAAAGCTTTTATAGACAGATCAGAGATCAAATTGTTCTATACAACACTCTAACAATAAAATTTTAAAACTTTATTGAGGTTTATGCATTGTAATGAGAACCAGACTAAAAATTAAGAGCATAAAAATAATAGTGGAATAGTGGAAATGACTGGGAATGATTAGAAACATTCTAATTTCTACATGGGTACCTGGGTGGCTCGGTCAGTTAAGCGTCTGCCTTCAGCTCAGGTCATGATCTTAGGGTCCTGGGAATGAGCCCCATGGCTCTGCTTCTCCCTCTCCCACTATCCCTCCACCCCGCTTGCGTGTTCTCTCTCTCAAATAAATAAATCTTTTTTTTTTTTTTTTTAAGAAATATTCAGCTACATTACTACATCCATCAAATGTTTATTGACTGTCCACTTTGGGCCAGATCTGCTCTAACAGGTATTGGAAATACAAACACAAAGACAACACAATCTTGCCTTGAGGATTAATTTAAAATTTATGTATATAACAATTCCTATATCCACCTGTTAGAGAGATACTGGAACTACCTAAATGCACAATAGTGGGTGAACGGATAAAGAAAATGTATATACATACAATGGACTATTGCTCGACCTTAAAAGAAGGAAATCCTGCCATTTTGTACAGTGTGGATGGACCTGGAGGACATTATGCCAAGTGAAATAAACCTGACACAGAAACATACATGTTATGATTATATGTTATATGTGGCATCTGGAATAATCAAATTCATAGAAGCAGAGAGTAATGGTAATGGCCAGGGCCGAGGCGCGGGGGAGGTGAGGGCCAAAGTGTACTGAGTTTCAGTCTCATAAGATAAGTTCTGACGACCTACTATACCGCGCAGTGCCTATTGCTGATAATACTGTATCACGTATTTAATATCAGCTAAAGGTAAATCTTTAATAAGTGTTCTTACCACACAAAGGAGTTGAGGATTATGACAATAATAATAATAATAGTAATAATAATAGGGGTGGGAAGAAACTTTGCAAGGTGAAGAATATGCCTACGGCCTCCATGGTGGTGATGGCTTCATGGGTATGCCCCAACCTTATGCAGGGCGTATATATTAAATATATATAGCTTTTTACATGTCAATCATACCTTGATAAATAGTTTTTAAAATATCAAAAAAATGTGAATTTAATACTTACTTTAGAATCAATTCCCACTATCATTTTTTGAAAAGGGAGAATGTCAACATTTTTAGCACCTACCCATTCATTCTCTCCTGTTTTCCGTAATCTGACTTTTTGGTCCATTACAATGGAGACTTTGTGGCGAGAACCCAAAAGATGACACACTTCTGGCTATGACCCCAATCAGGCTTTATTCATTGTTTGCCATTTTCAGACAAGATATCTAGTCACAGAAATCATAATTTAGAGCTAGCTATACAAATATCTTGTAATGCAAACATACAAAAATCTGGTAAAAAGAAAACATCTGGTCCCAAATTTAAATGTCTGTGTATTTAAAACCTTTAGTAGAGACATAACAATCATGGTTTCACTAGAGAGGATATAAATTGATTCCCAACTCTTTAGCCTGGCATTCAAAAGCTAAGATCTGGCCACCACCTTGCTTTCTAGACTCTTCTGTTTGGGGACCGACCATCTGCAGCCCACAGCCAGATCCGACCCACCACCGACTGCCTAAATGGTTTCGCCGCCACGCACCGCAGCACTCACGCATGGCCCGTGGCTGCTTCTGCTACAAAACAACTGAGCGGACAGCTGCATCAGAAGCCCTATGGCCTGCAGAGGTAAACAGTTATTACCCGGCACTTTCCCACAAAAGGTTTGCTGATTTCTGCTCTATAGTGTCATGTAAATGGGTCAAAGGTCACCAGTTGAGCCTGACCCACTTTCCTGCTACATAATCCACTTCTTTCGTCTGAAAATCTACCCCCTCTTTTCATCTCTACCCATCAAACGCCTACTCCATTCTTTAAAGCTTAGCTCAAGTAAATTCGCCCTTACTTCTGTCAGCTGGGGCCTCCCCTTCTGTACCTCGTAGTCAAGGGCACATGATGCATTCCGGCCCCCGTCGTGCTGCTCGTTTTCTCCGTGAGAACAAGTTCTTCACGGCCAGTACCGTTTCATACTCGGCCTTGTGTTTTGCCGGAGTTTAGTAAGGGCTCCAGCACATGTACCCTAGAGGAATGCAACAAGGGTCCGGAAGAAAAGTGGGAAGAAGAGTAGGAGGAAGAAGAGAAATGAAGGGAGACAGGTACAGAAGGAGGACAGAGATCAGAAGTGGCTCAAGAAGTCAACTAGGATTGCCACAGAGGCCACCTGAAGTTCCAACCAGCTTTCCAGCCCCAGCGCCGGGTACAATTTTGAGTTTAATCCCACGGTTATCAGTTAGAAATATATTATTGCAACAATAACAACAAATAAATATTAAGATTCCTTTTCCTTCCAGAAATTAATACATTTTCTTCTTTTTCATAACAATATTTAACTTGGAAATTTTAACTAGAGAATAATGTATAAGTAGCAAAACTTGCTAAATAAATACAATGCAACTGTATTACAGCAAAGATTAAATTTTAAAGTTTTACTTTTACTGTTACAAAACAATACCAGCACAGTTTCACAACTCTTTCTCCTAGGGTACCAGCACAATTTCCCTATTTTAATTAGAAGGAGGGTTGGAGGTATAGAAAAAAAGCAAGGACAACAGAGAAGCTTGTAAGGAGAAAGAACCACATTATTCACATTCAATAAAGCAGAGTGGAAAGGGGCTGCAGAAGTTTACTGTTTACAGCACTTCCAATAGGGACAAATAGCCTTCTTCTTCCCAAGGAACAAAAGACTCTGCTGAATCAAAGACAAAAGCAACCAAACCTCACTAAAATAGAAAAGCTGCCTTTTCATTGCTTAAGTACCAGATTAGATCCAAAATTCTTACTGGCTCTGGAATTAACAACAACAACAACAAAAACTGTTCCTGTTTGAAGCAGAAACACATTTATTTGCAGTAAGTTAATATTACAGAGAAAATGTCAACTCAAAGAAGAAACCAAAGAAATAAAATAAGGACATTATCTCCAAAGGTGAAACATGTTACAAAGCAAATAAAATACACATTTTCTCCATTATGACCCGAGGCTAAATGAGTAGGATTCTCCAAAACTCATGACATGGGTAACATAAAAGGAGTCCTTATAACTTAAGAATCAGCACAAGGCAGGAGCGCCTGGGTGACTCGGCTGGTTAAGTGTCTCACTCTTGCTGTCAGCTCAGGTCTGCATATGAGGGTTGTGATTTCAAGCCCACGTGGGGCTCCCTGCTGGGGAGCCTACTTAAAAAGCAAAAACAAGCACACTGCCAAGGATCCAACAGGGAACAAGTGAGAGGTCTGGGCCATCAGCCCTTGGACTCAGTTTCTTCTTGCCTACATAAATGTTCTCTTCCTCGATGGAAATAAATCAGTCTGACTCTAGCTCCTAAAACATATTGTCCAAGCTCACTCCAGAGTCATTTCGCATCCTGACTTTTATGTCTTCTTCCCAAGTTTTCATCCTGCCTCATAATCAGACAATTTCTCCTTCACTCACTCACAAATTCACTCGACTTTCGTTCAAAAACTACGCTATACGTGGAGGAATTGAGCGTGGAGCAACAGAGGATCCGAGAGCCCGGAGAGGAAAAGCGAAGGGTCAGCTTTTCACCTGCTTGAAAAAGCACTGGTCTTGGCTGCCACACAAGTACCAGGCACCTAACTCAGACAAAGGTGGAGGAAAGGGCTTGACAGGCTAAAGGGCATGCCCCCCATTGCCCCAGGCATATACAATAACATTCATCAGTAACAGTGAACATTCCAAGGGGCACATTCCTCGGGCCTAGCTAAGAAGCAATTACTGGTCCAGGCCCCACTGGACACATGCAAGGACTGAGCAAGCAAATCTGTTATTGACACTCTTCCCACGCCCCGCGTTGCCATAATCCCTTCTTAACTTACTATATGATTTCCTCATTATGTTCATTTTCTGTTTCCCCTACTAGAATGTTAGCTCTATGAGGTCATGGACTTTTTTGTCTTACTCTTGTATCCTCAAATAACAATCCTGAATTTTGAATGAATCACTGGATTAGTGGATGCATGCCTCACTCCGATAGCAGTAAGACCCCCAGGGCAGAAGGAGTTAATGTTTGCAAGGAAAGATGCAAATGTGTGGAATGAGGCAGATGGGCCCTGAAGCAGAGGGTGGGACAAGGAGATGTGCGAGTAACCATTTCCGTCCACACCTCAAGCTAAGTACAAATTCTTTGATTCTTTACCACTTCTTCCTTCAGTAACTTCTCTCAACAGATACATTCATTCTTTTAACATTGAGAAAGAACTTCAAGAAACAAGACTGGAGCAACCATGTTGCTTTTCTTTTTTTTTTTTTTTAATGATTTTATTTATTTGACAGACAGAGATCACAAGCAGGCAGAGAGGCAGGCGGAGAGAGGGGGAAGCATCTCCCTGCTCAGCAGGGAGCCCGATGTGGGGCTCGATGCCAGGACCCTGGGACCATGACCTGAGCCCATGGCAGAGGGTTTAACCCACTGAGCCACCCAGGTGCCCCCCATGTTGCTTTTCTTTCGGAAAGCAATTACAGGTGTACCTGAGCAGCTCAGTTGGTTAAGCACCTGACTCTTGATTTCAGCTCAGTGTAGGACCTCTGGGTCCTGAGATCAAGCCCCGCATTGGGCTCCACACTCTGGGGGAGTCTACTTCAAGATTCTCTTTCTCTCTCTGCCTCTCCCCCACCTCCTCTCATACTCTCTTTTTTTCTCTCTCAAATAGATCTTAAAAAGAAAAAAGAAAAAGAAAAGCAATTATATGAAGATTAGGCTCTACTAATTATTACTCGACTTCAACTAATTTGTTGAATAGTACTCTAGTATAGCACCAAGAAACAAAACTTGAAGTTGGAAATAAAAATGGAAACAAGTAATAGAGGTGAAAACAAAAAGACTGCTATGAGGGGAAAAGCCCCATTTGGAAAAGCAATTAACGTTTTTAATATAAAGATTTTATGAAATCTATTTCACAAAGGCTTATGTTTCTTAATAAAATGCTATTAAAAGGAATAACCATTAGGAATCTTTGACTAGTTCATGTTTTCCCATGGGTGTCTCAAATACACTGATGATGGCATATGGGAGAAACAAGAAGAACTTTAGAGAACCGTCACTCTTCCCTCTCATGAATGTAACAATGAACACTGGGTCAGAGGTCACTGATTATTAGGTCATTGCCTTTAGGTATTCAACAGAGATTAGTCACACTCTTTCTAGCTAGGGTACGACACCCTGTTGGGGAAGGGTGTCGGGGATGATTTAAGTAGGTTACTTCATTTGGACAGAGTTCTACAGCCTCCTTCACAATTCTTAAGTTTTCTCAATTAGTATAACTTATGAGGTCTAAAGAGGACTGTGTCATCCAGGCCAAAAGGAGAATCAAGTTATTGCTATTTATATAACACCCTAAAAGGGATTTAGCATACCAAAGCAAAAATATCCCCTAAAAATTATCCCCCAGAAATATTTCCCACCAAGCGTCTAGAAAGGATGTAACATCTTCAAAGAGCTAGTAACTGTGGAGTGTGAGTACTATTGTGAGCTGCACAATTCTAAGCCAGGGGACCTGGAGTAACAGAACTCGCTGCTGAAATCCACTTTAGCTCACTTCTCTAGACTGGCCTTTCTGGTAGGTCACCTGTCTGTACCTGCTGGGATGGCCAGCAACCTCCACCTCCTGCCAGGAGAACGATCAAGCACCTCCCAAAGACCAGCATCTCGACAGCCCATGTAACAGGACAGCCTCCTACTTATCCCGCAGGAGAAAAGTTTTCTTTACCACTGTTAATAAGACAAATTCAAATTTTAAAGACAACTCAGAATCAAAGAATACAGTACTCCAAGTATTTATTACTACAGAACCTTGGATCTAGTTAAGTGCTTTTTAAAAAAAGATTTTATTTATTCATTTGACAGAGATCCCAAGTAGGCAGAGAGGCAGGCAGAGAGAGGAGGAAGCAGGCTCCCCGCTGAGCAGAGAGCCCGATGCGGGGCTGGATACCAGGACCCTGAGATCATGACCTGAGCCAAAGGCAGAGGCTTAACGCCCTGAGCCACCCAGGTGCCCCCAAGCACTTTTTCTTAAGTACCTATTTTTACCACGTCTTAATGGGGCAAAGGAATAGTGTGACTAATCTCTTCTCTTGGAATGTATGCCTAGGCTTGGCAGTTGAATACCTAAAGCAAATGACAGAGCGATGAATATTTAGTAAACAAACCTTCTGCAATACCTAAAACAGAAAAAAAAAAAAAATCAAAAGCCTGAGATTTGGGGCCCCAGTTCCCACACTGTGCTCAAAGCCACCAAAGGGGATATAAATTCACAGGGGTACATTTTCACGCAGGTACAATGATAACATCTGTTGGCCATCACAAAAGCTGGGGTGAGTCCCTAATTCAAGGTACTGACCTCAAATCAATGGCATTACCTCATTGCGAGGGTGGGTGTTCAGTGATTGCTCTGACAGAAAGCAAATATTGCTTGAAAATGAGTATCGAAAAGGAAATGGAGGCGGCAGTGTTCAGTCTCATTCTGAGGGCTGAGAAGCTGTGTCCTAACAAATT
>ML110402.1:53065-69115 GCA_003697995.1 Taxidea taxus jeffersonii | reverse complement strand
TCTTTCTTTCTTTCTTTCTTTCTTTCTTTCTTTCTTTCTTTCCTTCTTTCTTTCTTTCTTTCTTTCTTTCTCTCTTCTCTTTTTTATTCTAATTCCAGTACAGTTAACATACAGCATATGTTAGTTTCAGATGTGTCAGATAGTTACTCAACAATTCTATACATTACTCAGTGTTTATCATGGTAACTGTACATTTCATCCCCTTCACCTACTTTTTCCATTCCACCACTCATCTTCCCTCCTGGAACCATCAGTTTATCCTCTACAGCCAAGAGTCTGGTCTTTTGTTTGTTTGCCTTTTTTTTTTTTTCCTTTTTTCACTTGTTTTATTTCTTAAATTCCACATCTGAATGAATATGGTATTTATATTTCTCTGACTGACTTATTTCACTTAACATAATATATTCTGATCCATGCTCATTTCTTTCTTATAACACCTTGCAAACACAGGCAGTTAGAACTAGTACATAGTAGGGGTGCCTGGGTCACTCAGTCAGGTACGTGGCTGGCTCTTGGTTTCAGCTCAGGTCAAGATCTCTGGTTCTGGGATAGAGCCCTGCATCAGTTTCCATGCTCAGTGGGGAGTCTGCTTGAGAGTCTCCCTCCCTTTCTCTCTGCCCCTCCCCCACTCTCACACACACACACTCTCTCTCTAAAATAAATAAATAAATCTTAAAAAAAAGAACTAACACAAACTAATAAAATTTTATTTCCCCACCTCCTCTACTATAGCAACAAGTTCTTCAGTCACAAAAGCTCTCTTTCCTATAGTTTTAAATGATAGTTTAACCAAATCATCATTGCAAAACAGTGATTACCTTCCTTTGAATCTCTGATACTAGTTTCTTTGCTATCTACTCCCAGCTGCTAAGGCAATAAATAACATAGCCTATGTTTTTGTCCAGATAATACTTAACTTACGGTATCAACTTTGGTAGTACATAGTAACATAGATGGGGTGTCAACTGTTGTTATCATCTACCAATCACATATCCTGGTCTGGAACCCCTCTTTGACCACTCCTGAAACTCTTGTGACCTCTTTGGTTTCTTCATCAGTCCTACTTCTCTTACTCTACATCCTTTTGTATACATACATACGTGTTTGTTTGTTTGTTTGTTTTATTTTAGTGAGCACTATGATTTTTGTCAGAATAGCTATTACTATCAACCCATTTTATAGATGAAAAACTAAGGCACAGTGTTGTTAAATTACTAACCAGAAGTTACACAGACAATAAAGAGTGACTCTCCACAGAAGCTGGTCATTATAGTAACACTATTAATTAATTTAATTTTCACAACTCTGGTCTTAGGTGTTTTTTATGTTAGATGTGGTTATTTTACAGATAATGACTCTCAGTTCCAGCTAAGCATCAAAGATGGAATTTAAACCATAAAACTCCTAGAAGAAAACATAGACAGTAGATTCTTTGACATTGGCTCTAGAAACACATATATATTTAGACATTTCTCCTCAGGCAAAGGAAACAAAAGCAAAAATAAACTACTGGGACTACATCAAAATAAAAAGCTTTTGCACAGTGAAGAAAACCATCAAGAAAACAAAAAAAAGCAACCTACTGAATGGGAAATGATATTTACAAGTGATGTATACAGTAAGGAATAAATGTACAATGAACTTACACAACTCAACACCAAAAACACAAATAATCTGATTAAAATTGTGCTAAGGGCCCAAATAGGCATTTTTCCAAAGAAGACACACAGACAGCTGACAGACACATGAAAAATTGCTCAACATTACTAATAATCAGGAATATGCTAATTAAAATCACAATGAGATGTCAGTCTACACCTGTCAGAATGGTTGGAATCATAACCATAAGAAACAACTGTTGGAGAAGATGTGGAGAAAAAGGAACCCTCATACACTGTTGGTGGGAATGCAAATTGGTGCAGCAACTATGGAAAACAGTATGGAGTTTCCTCAAGAAATGAAAAGTAAAATTACTATATGATTCAGTAAACTTACCAGTGAATATTTACCTAAAGAAAATAAAAATAATAATTTGGAAAGATATATGCACTCCAATGCTTACTGCAGAATTATTTACAATAGTCAGGATATAGAAGCAAACCAAGAGTCCATCCACAGATGAATGGATAAAGAAGGAGAAATACACACACACACACACACACACAGAGGAATATTATTCAGCTATAAAAGAGAATGAAATCTTGACATTTGCAACAACATAAAGAACATAGAGACTATAATGCTAAATGAAATAAGTCAATCAGAGAAAGACAAATATCATATGATTTCACTCATGTGGAATTTAAGAAAGAAAGCAAACTAACAAAGGATAAAAAGATAATAAATAGACTGATATATCTAGAGGAAAGGTGGGTAGGGGCATGGCAAGATAGATAAAAGGGATTAAGAATATATGTATAGTGATGAGCACTGAGAAATGTATAGAATTGTTGAGTCATTGTATTGTACATATGAAACTAATATAACAGTGTATGTTAATTATACTTTAATAATAATAATAGTGCCTTGCTTCTTTTTGCTATAGAATAAACTCTAAATTTCAGTTATTGGAAGTGTATAGTCACCCTCAACTGAGGTGGGGAAGGCTATTGTTCGAACAGGTTTCATGAAAAAAATATCAGTTTAGGACATAAAATGTGTATAAGACATCAAAGTGGAGCTCTTAAGTCAGCATTTTGATATATTAGTCATTACGATATGGATTTTATTGAAATCTATGTAAACAAAATTAGACCACCAAGAAAATGAGCTCTGAGAAGGAATGAACGGTGAAGTAGGAAGAAAACTAAGGGATTGGCATCCTGGAAGACAGGGTGAGTAAGTGTAACAAAGAGGATGGCTTAGCTAACTTTTTCAAATACCACTAGTAGGTCAAGTAATATATAATATATAATTGTGTAATATAATAATATATGATACACATTGTATCCTAAATATGCATATATTCAGAATTGAAGCTTGAATTTACAAAGTGCCTGGAATAGAAGTTTTGGCAAACCCAGGAATTCTAAAGCTTGACTGAAGTGGGCAGCAGAGAGAAGTAGATGAGAAGATGTGGAGGTGGGGAGTATAAACAACTATTTTGAGGTGGAATTTTGATACCAAAAAGGGAACAAAGAAGGGACTTGGTAGCTGCTAGGTGAAAGCAGATCAGGTGTTCTTTTTAAGAAGGGTGACATATATAAAAGATGGAAGCTTTAACCTGATGGTAACAGTTCTTTGAAGAAAGAAATGATGATGTGAACAAAGTGGTGATTAGGAAGGAACTGAGGGGTAGGTGTGAGTATACCACAGTGAGGATACTGCCTTTATTATTATTTTTTTTATTTTTTAGAGATTTTATTTATTTATTTGACAGATAGAGACCACAGGTAGGCAGAGAGGCAGGCAGAGAAGCAGGCTTCCTGCTGAGCAGAGAGCCCGATGTGGGGCTCGATCCCAGGATCCTGAGATCATGACCTGAGCTGAAGGCAGAGGCTTTAACCCACTGAGCCACCCAGGCGCCCCGAGGATACTGCCTTTAGATAGAAGCTTGGAAATCTCATCAACAGTAAAAGAAAAGAGTAGAATGTCTCTATAAATACTGAGAGCCCATGCCTATGGTAGCCAGCATCAGTGGATGTTCCCTCCTGATAATTTTTTACTTCTCGAGGAAATAGGAAATAATACTATTAGCTGGAATTAAGGTAAGGAAGGAAATTACTGAGTGAATGGGAATTTATGAATGAGGTTACAATAGGAAATAAGTAACTTTTTTATTTTTAACTCTTGTGTATATGTTTAGATCATGAATAGTATATCTACTAATTTTATATCCTCAGCACATCCAAATATCTAGAACATGTCAGACTAATGATAATAATAATAGCAACACAAAAATAACAATAGCTTACATTTCTTAGGTACCTATTTGCTAGACACGGGTCTGAGTGCTACATGTGAATAAACTAATTTAATCTTCACCCAAAAATCTGAGTTAAGGAACATAATATCCCATTGTACAGATGAAGAAATCAAGATATTAAGAATGATCTCTTACCTAAGATCACACATTTAAAGAGAGAAACTGGTAAAAGAAAAAAAAAAAAAGAAATGCCTCTAATGTGAACACTTTTCATTAGGACTCTGGGAAGAATGAGAGACTTCAGAAGTCAATGTTGAAGTATCAGGCACTTTGGTAAGTTGGGATGTGACATTTTGCAACAGGATTTAAGGATGCAAATGCCACTCACATCACTCTATAAGTGGCCACATAACTAAGCTCCTCTTAAGGATATTTCTGTATCTGTAAACAAGCACCAGGGTCAGTGTGGTCAGATGTCCCTCATAAAAAAACTTTTCAAATGTTGCCTGAAACCATCCAACAAAGAAAAACTAGGTGTGTTCCTGGAGCTTAGGTTGTGCATCTTAGTGCCTTTGATATCTCCAGCAACTTGCAAACAGTAGGACGTTGTTGTTGCTACTGATTATAAGGATGATGATGTTGTGGTTTTTTAAATTCACACCTCTATGTGCAGATAGCAATCACCCTGAAAGACTGATTGTTAATGTTCAAACTGCCTTTTGTGCAAAGCTGACAAATTTTCGACCAAATTGCTGTTGGCTATGTTTTCAGAAAGGTAGATCTTAATAATGACATTTAATTTTTCTTTTTTGAACAAATGAATGAGTTTCAAGACTGTTTCTACAAAGACAGAGCACTATATAAATTCCACATGAAAGCAAGCCCTAATTTAAAAAAATAATACCCTAATGATGCCTAATTACTTCCTTGAGAATAAGCAGCAACCTAATTAGTCACCTTTATCTTCATATGCACCTGGAATTGCTATTGTGAATAAAGCATACAAAGCACAGTCCGTTTTAAAAACAATACTCTGCAGTGGAGGAAACTGAGAAGGTTGGGTTAGGTAGGCAAGATAATTTATGACAAATCATTATATTTTTAATGGTATTTGATCCATTTTTTAGGGAATTGATAAAATAATTAACAGAGTTGGGAAAACTTTCCATTACAAGTTATATAGAATTATTTAAGAGCTAAACATAAAGCATTTCCTATAAAGCTAGATAAAATGCAGTTTAAGGAGACAGTGTGTCTGTCTATGTCAGACATTTCTCTGCCATAGCAAATGGCAACTATTAACTCCAAACTTTGAGATTTTATCCAGAAAGAACTTGGAAATCTTTTCTCAGTTAGATAATGTCTTCTCAGAAATGGGCTGTGGACAGGATAGATTAACCAAGCTGACAACCCCTCAAATGAGTTTCTGGAGGTGAGCCTTTGCAGACAGAAAGGAAAATAAAAGTTTCCATATCTTTACCACTGCCACAGTGAATGGCTCAGAAATCAGTTTGTACAATCTTCTATAAAATTCAAAGTGAGAAAGGCAAGTCATATTCTCTCTTTGGTCACTGCAGAAGAGTTAGTCTTCGCCTATATTATTAATACTGTAAATATTTAGAGATATTCAAAGGGTCATTCTACCCAACTAGAAACAATTCTACTTCACAGTAAATTATAAATAAATTACCATGGGATGTAGAAGCAATCTTTCTGATTCCTATTGGACATTTCTGAGCAGTTGCTTTTTATACTATTGGGCTTTTCTCAATAGTTGCTTTTAGAGATACTTTGTTACCAATTGCCTTATAACAGGTTACCACGAATTTAGCAATTTAAAAACAACATGCATTTATTAACAATCAGTGGCTGTGCATCAGGAGTTTGAGAATTGCCTAGCTAATTCCTGGCCTTAGGGTCTCATAGGCTGTAGTCAAAGTGATCTAAGGTTGAGTTCTCATCTGTAGGCTCCACTAGGAAAGGATCTGCTTAAAAGCAACTTCTGGTTGTTGGGCAGAATTCATTGCCTTGTAGCTGCAAGACTGATAGCATTATTTTTTGCTGATTGGAAGCTGAAGAGTACCCTCAGCTCCTAGAGGCTGTCCAGAATTTCTAGAGACCACCTGTAGTTAGTTCCTTGCCGTGTGGAATTCCCCAGCCTGACCACAAACTTCATTAAGCCCACAAGGAGAGTCTCTAGACAATCTTATATAAAATAGCATGATCATTGGAGTGACCTTCCATCACCCTAACTGTATTTACTTAGAAACACGTCCCCAGTCCTCACTCACTTAAGGGAGTAAACATGGCCATGAAGACCAGGTAGCAAGGATCTTGGGACTGCGCCCTAGAAACTGTCCAATCTTGTCACTTATTTATCATGGGTTCACTTTTGTTTCCCTGTGTTCCAGCAAATGAATTTTTGTAAAATTTTAACTACCACTAAGGAACTGTTGAGACTTTTATTTAGGAGATTTCTTTAACCAGCCTGCATACTTAAATACTCAGTTTTCTGTGAAGACTCATACTCCATTGTCTTCCAGTCTCCTGCCTTTTCCACCCAGAGGAAGAGCATGTTATCAATTCAAAAGGGACAACAACAACAACAACAACAACAAAAAAAACAGATTACAGCCCTTTGCAGGTTCTTAATAGCCCTGAAGAGTCAAGACAAGTGAGTGTCCAAGAGGCCCTGTCATAGGCATAGCACTTAGACTTGAGCCAGTCTCTTAATGATGATGATGATCACACTGTTCTTTTTTCTTATTTTCCTTTTAGTGCAACCTCTGCTAACCATAATTCAGTTCTTTAGACTGCTGATTCTCACCTTCCCTTTAGTAACTAGAGGGAGAAAAACTTCTTTAAGTTGATCCTTGGACTGGATCAGCTAGCTATGCAAGGAAAAGTTTAGCACAAAGAATTTGCCCAAACTTCTGGATCTCTACCCCCTTTTATTTTCAACTAGTAAACTTTGCTTTAAAAAAATTTGATGTTCACATTTTTAGACCTGCCACTGCACCTAGTATCTAGGGATGGACTGCTTAAAAAAAAATTCTCTCCAAACAAATGACTGGAAAATTGTTTGGTAAACTATAGCTTTAAAAACATACAAAATGCTATTATTTTCTGATTACTAAGAAAATTATTTTGACATCTAGGGTAAAATATATCAGCACATTATTCTAATTTCTATGATGATCACTTATAGCAAGGATTGTTTACTGGTCTATTCTCAGATATATGTCTTCAGGCCACATTCTATGCCTCTAAGCAGCACCACACTTCATTCTGGGGAAAAAAAAAATCATCCAGCCTTCTCTGAGAAAAAGGTTCCTCTCTGCCTTTAGTCACAGCATATGCCTTTGGGTCTTCAACAATTTGATATTGGCTTCAGACTCACTGCTGTTGACATTCTCCTGCTCCCCTTCCCACTTGTGCATGTTCTCTAAGCACCTATTGGCTATACTTGAAGCATCCATTTTCTGATTTTAAAAGCTGATTTTAGTCCATCATATCATTTCTTCTCACTCTGACCTTCTAATATAATAGCTAGGTGAATTTCCTCTAGTAATTATATAATTCCCATCTTGGATTTCATCTTTATTTAGAGACTCTCTATTTAACACCAATACCCTTAAATAATTGTAAGCAGAGTCTTCTTTTTCAAAGACTAGTCTTTCTATATATAATAATATATTTTAAAAATATTATTACTTTAGCTTATGAGTGAAATAGCCCCAACTCTATATGCAGAACACATACAATTATCCCATCCACAGTTCACTATAAAATCAAGTTCATCGGCTCCCTTTGCAGTACTTTTATTTCCCTCTAGCGTATGATACATGAACCTATATGTGCCAACTTAAAGTCACTAAGCTGAAAACACACAGTTTGGTATCCTTTTCTCTATTGTTCTCCTAATATTACTGACCTTATCAAGTGGACCAGCATCTATGGTCCTTATGAGCTCTCCACCAAGGAACTTCATTGGCACTCTGCAGTTTATCTTCAGTCCTTACACTTGGGTCATGTTTCCAGGCTTTTTATGCCCTATATTTTGGGTGACATTGGTTCCTGGCTCCAGATTTTGCTGAGATTTACTTTTAGTAATTTGTAATTCATCCATTGAAAATACATAAATTAGGTGGGGCAATGGGTGAAATAGGTGATGGGGATTAAGGAGTGCACTTGCTGTGATGACCACTAGATTATGTATGGAATTGTTAAATCACTATCTTATACCCCAAAAGCTAATATAACACTGTATATTAACTATATTGGAATTAAAGTAAAATTTTAAAAATTCACAAATTATGTGAAAATTTTGCTGAGGCTGCCATGTTGCATAACTCCATGGCACATATATATTATAGGAATTAGTCCCTGTGGAGTTATGCAACATGGTGGTCCTGCCTGAGTAGTATCTAGAATATAGCTAAGTATTAACTGGAAGCTTGAGCAATTTTTTTTTCTTTTGCATATAGCCTGGCTCAACTAACTAGCCCATCTTTTCCAATCATCTGTTAGTCATCCCTTCAACTGGATTAGTAAGGTGAAATTTGATTTAATATTTCTATCCATAGATTTTTAAAAATATATTAATTAATATATGAAGTGATCTAGTTATAAATTATTAAATGAAATTAAGAGTGTTGAAGGTTAATTACTTGTAGAATCTGGATGCATACATGGTAGCAGAGAACATTAAAGTTTGTGCCATATCATGTTTTTCTTAGTTTCACAAATACATGGGATGCTAAATCTAAAATTGCTGGACTCCATTAACCTTATTTCTGAAATGAATAGCTCTTCAAAAAGAGAAAAAAAGTTGGCTACTATGTGAATCTTGGGTAGTGTCTGGTCCACCTGGAAACAGATTTGGGTCCTAATATGATCTAACAGGCCACAGATCTATGCAGCATTTCATCTTGTGTAAAGAAAAGAAAAGAAGAAAAGAAAGGAAAAGAAAAGAAGAAAGGGAAAGAAAAGGAGGAAAGGAAAGAAAGAAATAGAAAAGACATGCTCAGTCCTGAAATGTCTTAAAATGTCTGAGGTCCTACAAATGTAGGCAAGAATTACAGTAATAATCTATGCTGGTATAATTTTATATTTCATTTATCAGCCTTTCTATCTGGGTTTATATTCTCCAGTAAATCAAGTGGCCATCAGTATGTCTTCTATTGAACTGTGAGTACTGTCCAAAAATCATAATGGTGATACATTTTAGCATGCTTTGATAAATGATTATTAAAATGTGATTTCCTGATTTACTGAACAATGTTTCTCTAATTAATTTTGTTCCAGGTTAAAAATAAGAAAAGGATAGTCAGTTCAATAATGTCACCAGGAGTCTAGTCTCTAGTCTCTTTATACGCTTTTTGAGTCGAGGTACATTTTCCTCTCACTTTCAGTTTCCATGAGAAAGAATTTATCCCTAAACTGATTTTAGGCCAGTCTCTTCACCCTTTTCTTATGTGGCCAAAGAAGAGATAAATTGACTTCTTTAGCAAATTTGGAAAACCATAACTTAGAAATCAAAGCTGACCTCCATCCTCCTCATTGCTCTTAGGCATTAGCTGCTCTCAGGCAGCAGTTTTCTGCTTAGGCTACAAGTTATGCAAGGGACTATCTTACAACACTGTCTTAGGGGTTTGAAGTAAGGGAGAGTAGAAATGATGAGGCTAGGCATCCTGTTATTTTCTGGACTTTAAAGTGAGTATTTTTAGTATTTTATAATTAAATTTGTTATTTGTAGATCTTTGATAGATATGTACCCTGCAAGTAATTCCTTGCTAAGAGGTACTTTTTAATAATAAAATAATGCTGAATTTTATCAAATGATTTTCTGCATTTAATGAGATCATCCATCTTATTTTCAAAGTAAGCTTATGTTAAACTGCATTCATACATTTTTTTTAAAAAATGTATTTAATTTAATTTTACTATTTTTTATTTTTTAATTTTTATTTATTTATTTATATTTATATTATGTTATTTATATTTTATTTTTATTTTATTAATTTTATTTAATATATAAAATGTACTTAATTTAAAACTATATCATGTACTTGGAATACCCCCAAGTGTGTCATATTTTGTTTTCTGATTTTTGAATTGTTAATTTTCATTATTTGAAGAATTTTCCAATTTATATTTGTAAGATTGTTTCTTTTTTTCCCTTTATGTTTGATTGTTGTTTAGAATTATGTGTTCTTTGATGGTACATTGTAAGTCACTCACATATTTAAATCTGGATCAAAAGTTATCCTGTGTAAAATTATAAATTAGTGATTCTATTACTTGAATGGATCTCAAATGCTTCATGGTTCCTGTTTCTTTTTAAGACAACATTTATAAGTATAAATTATTCTCATAACTGTATCTTTGTGTTCTAAATTATTAACATTTACTCATATATATTGGTACTCATATTCTTTTATTTCTGCTTTTTCATTTCTTAATTTGTATGCTTAGCTCATTTACATTAATTTTTCTATTATAAATGGAATATTTAAAGCTATATATTTCCTTTTTATTTCTTCTTTAGCTTTGTCTTAAGTATTTGATAAGTTTTTCTTATTATTCATTCTAAATATGCTGTATTTACGTTAGGATTTATTCTTAGATATAAGATATATATAGTTGATATATATGTATAATTTATATATTTATTATAAATTTGACTTACTATGTCATAATGGTTAATGAGACCTTTTCATCAATATGTAAGCATTCTTTTTCTCTGATTTGAATTTAGGTCTTTGTATTTATTTCTTCTCTTGATATTGCTATACCCTTTCATTTCAGTTTATATTTGTATAACATTTTTTTCATAAACTTACTTTCAAATTTTTTGTCTAATTATGTTAAATGAATTTTACCTATAAATATTTTAAAAGTTGGATTATTTTTTATCAAGCCCGAAAAGCTTTGACTCTGCAAAGATTTGCCATTTTCACCATTGTGACAACTGATAATATATTTAGACTAAATTTTACCTTTATGCTTCTCAGAGTTTGTTTTCTGTGTGTGATCACTGCCATTTTTTTTTTAAGATTTTATTTATTTATTTGACAGATAGATCACAAGTAGGCAGAAAGGCAGGCAGAGAGAGAGAGGAGGAAGCAGGCTCCCTACTGAGCAGAGAGCCCCATGCGGGACTTGATCCCAAGACCCTGAGATCATGACCTGAGCCAAGGGCAGAGGCTTAACCCAGGTGCCCTGATCACTGCCATTCTTGTTTTTGACAATTTTTCAAAAATTCTTTAAGTAAAGATTTAATTGTAAAACATTCTAAGATTTTTAACTTCCAAAAAAATAGTTTTTTCATTGTCATTCTTAAAACAGAATTTACTTAGCATATATTTTTTGATTATTGATAATTTTATTGTAGTATTTCAAAGATATTATTCCACTATCAATGGCTTTTTAAAGTTTTCTTATAAATTCTTCTACCAGCATAATTCTTTGGTAGTAATGTGATTATGTGTTGGCTACTTCTAAAAAAGTTGTCTTATCATTATTGCTCTGCAATGTCATAGGCTATGATTGGAATTTATTGTTATATCTGAGGATCCACGTCTTTCATCACTCTGTATTTATATCTAAAAGTTATATATTTTTTCATTTTTGGGTGGTCCCTTTTTCCTCTGGTTACCTTCTTATAGTTTTGCTATCATCATTCATAATTTTAAGCCCATTAATGTGTTAGTTTATATCTTCTATTTAATGTTTACTAATTATGTGAGTTTTGATGATCTGATTCTCCCAATTCTTCCATTTGTTCATTCTGTGGCAAATATGGTGTGAAATTTTTCCAACTTCATTTGAATACTATGGTTAGAAATTTTCTGAGATGTATTTCTTCCTTTTCTCTGTTCTCTATCCATAGTCCAGCTTGAGAAAGTCAAGTAACCCTCCCTTCTCCTCAAGTACATTTCATTCCTTTGACTTTGTAGAGAGAATGCCAGATCAGATCTTCCATCCTGCTTGTTACTCAGGCTTCATATCCTGACACTTTCACCAGTTTTAATGAAGGATCTAAGATAGCAGATATCCCCAGAGGTCTCTGAGGACACCAGTGCTGGTCTTGTTCCAGGATTCTTCAGTTTTTTCCCCCTACCCCCTGCAGTGTTCTTTATTTTTTTCTCCATGTCAACTATGCATTTAGTTTTTATTTTATATTTTTATTCATAATTTTATGTATCCTATACCTGGAGAGTTCACTTGGACAATAATTTGCCAAGTTATTAGAAAGGAATTACCCAATAATGTTTAATATTAAAATAGATGAATACCTTTTTTCTCTAGTAATCTCATATGTAGGGTATCTAGATCAATTTTGTGCAGGATTTAGGGTAATTAAGGAAATCTGCAAAGAAAAAAAAAGAAAATCTGCATGACTAACCATAATTTCAGTTTTAATGATATGGAATTGCCTTTTCTAAGTTCCTAAAGAGTTAAGTTTTAGCTTTTTCATATGGTTTAATTTAAATACATATTTTATATATATATATATACATATATATATGCAATAGAATTAAATCATTTGGGTCAAGAGGGCTAAAATAATAAGCTAATTGCTCATTTCAATATATTAAAAATTACACAAATATATTAATGTGATCTAATGACAACACATGTTTTTTTAGCCTGTTTTGTTTTTTTCCAGTGCCTCTCCTTCCAACACTCATACCATAGGAAACCAATGTTGAACACTTAGTCATACCTCCATATTTTTCTCTGTGCTCACAGAAGGTACACAAATGTATATATATATAAACATATGTGGGCATGTACATGTATATAATCTTCTGCATTTCATCATTTAATACTCATAAATACCTATACATCTATGAAAGTCACCAAGATAGCTTCAATTCTTTTTCATGGCAGCCTAATTCACCATAGAATTAAAATAACACACTGTGTTCAATTACTGTATTAATCATGGCATTCCTTGATAAGATATTGTATTCCAGCATAATTTTGTTTAAGACAACCACCATTATATACTGATTTAAGAGAGATTAGGGTAAATCAGTATTTGGATACCCCTAAATATAGTTATCAAAACTATTTGTCAAGGTCTGAGTTTTTGAAGATAAAATTCCCATTACTTATTGCCATTTAAAAAGTTTGGCTACACATGGAAAAAAAAAACCTGTGTCCATTAACACATAAATTGTAGAAAAGTTATGATACACACGCACACACACAAACACAAGAATATTCAGCCATAAAGAAGGAAATCCCATTTGTGACAACATGGATGGGTCTTGAGGGCATTATGTTAAGTGACATAAGTCAGAGAGAGAAAGCTACATGTTGTATGATTTCACCATATGTGGAATCCAAAACAAAACAAAAATAACAAAAAACTCACCTAGAAAAAAAGATTAGGTTTGTAGTTACCAGAGGCAAGGGGTGAGGGATGGTGATTTGGATGACTATAAAAACCTCCAGTTATAAGATAAATAAATACAAAGAATGTGATGTATAACATGATGACTACAGTTAACACTGCTGTATGGTATAGTTGAAAGTGGTCAAGAGAGTAGAACCTAAGACTTCTTATCACAAGGAAAAAAGAAACTTTTTTCTTTTTCTTTCTTTTTTTGTATCTACATGAGATGATGGATGTTAACTAAACCTATTTTGATAATATCTTCACAATATGAGTCAGCATTATGCTGTACATCTTAAACTTACACTGTTCTGTAAGTCATTTATATTTCAATAAGCCTGGAAAAAGTAAAAGTAAAAAAAAAAGAAATAAAAGTGTGGCTCAAGATTGTGTCTTCTATAGCTTCTGAGGCAAGAAGACAACTTACTTTTCATTTTTCTAATGAAAGATTACATAGATTTATAACTTCCTGATATTGCTACTTAGGGGATTTTCAATATCAGACAGTTCCAAAGTTGTTTGGGCAAAGAAATCTTTTTTTTTAAATCAGACTATGTTTTTTTTTTTTTTTTTAGATTATTTATTTATTTATTAGTTAGCAGGAGCACAGGCAGAGAGGCAGGCAGAGGCAGAGGGAGAAGCAGGCTCCCCGACGAGCAAGGAGCCCGATGTGATACTCGATCCCAGGACGCTGGGATCATGACCTGAGCCGAAGGCAGCTGCTCAACCAACTGAGCCACCCAGGCGTCCCTCAGACTATGTTCTTTGGGGTATAATTTTGTAAGGCTGAAATGTGTTTTTATCTCTGTGGCAATCTCCTAATTGGCATACAGTATAAAAATTTGTGGTTTGTGTGTGATTAAAAAAATCTGTTAGCAGCTTTATTGAAGCACAATTGACATGCAATTAATTGCACAAGTTTATAGTGTATAATTATGTCAAAATTTTGACACATGTATGCACTTGTAAAACATCACCATAATCAAAATAGTGAATGCATTCTTCACATCCCCATATTTTCTCATAATCCCAATGTAACTTCTCTATCCCTTCTTTTTGACCCACTGTCTCTCCTCTCACCCAAGCAACTGCTGATTTACTTTGGATCACTATAGATTAATATATATAATTATGGATTGTAAAAATAAATATTAAAATATATACTTTTTTGTCAAGCTCTTTTAACTTATAATGTATTTGAGATTCATTTATGTTGTTACATTCATCAGCAGTTCATTCCTTTTTATAGCTGAGTAATATTCCATTGTATGGATATATCACAATGTACTTACTACCACTTTTACTTCTTCATTGATATTTGGATTGTTTCCAGGTTGGTGATATTGCAAATAAAATAGCTATAAATGTTTACATATGTGTCTTGATATGAATAAGTTTTCAGTTGTCTTGCATGAATACCTAGAAATGGAATGGCAAGGCAATATGGTCAGACATTCCCACTGGCAATTTATGAGAATTTAAAAGTTTTACCATAACCTCACCAGTACTTAGTATGGTCAATGTTTTTATTTTAGCAATTCTAATAGTTTTGTGTACCAACACTATGGTTTTGATTTGCATTTCTCTAATGATTAATGATGCGGAGCCTTTTTATGTCTTCATATGAAAAATAAAATATCATCTTTGGTGAAGTGTCTAAAGAACTTTGGCCCATTTTTTTATTAGGTTGTTTGCTTTCTTAATATTGAGCTGCAGGAGTACTATATGTATTCTAAATTTAAATCCATAATTAGATATGTAATTTGCAAATTTTTTCTCTCTGTCATGGTTTGTCTCCCTATCTTAGCAGTCTTGGCTAATTTTGATGAGATCAAATTAATGGATTTTTGACTTTTATGGAGTTGGCTTTGGGTATATGTATATCTAAAAAAAATTTGCATTACCAAAGTCAAAAAATTTTTCTCCTAAGTTTTCTTGTAGAAGTTTTACAGTTTTATGAAACACATTTAAGCTTAAGATCAATTTCAAATTAATTTTTTTATATGGAGCAAGGCATGGATAGTTCATTTTGTGCACATAGAAAACCAATTGTTCTAGCAAATATGTTTAAATAACTTCTTTTCTCCACTGAATTGCCTTTGCATCTTTGCTAAAAATCAATTGAATATATACCAGTGGGACTTTATCCAGGCTCTCTATTCCATTGATCCTTTTTCTATCTTGACATGAATATGATACAGGCATGATTACTGCAGCTTTATAATAAGTCTCAATGCCAGGTGATAAAAGTTTTTCAACTTTGTTCTTCTTTTTTCAAAGTTGATTTTACTATTCTAGGTATTCTGCATTTATATATGAATTTTAAAATCATCTTGTCAATTTCTAACAAAGCAAAACCTGTTGAGATTTTGATAGGGATCACATAGAATTTATAGATCAATTTAGGGAGAATTGTCATCTTAGCAATATTGAACCTTCCAATCCATAAAAGCAGTATAACTTTCCACTTATTTGGGGCTTCTTAAATGTCTCTCAGTGATGATTTGAGCATACAAGCCTTTCAAATCTTTAGTCAAATTTATCCCTAGTATTTAATATTTTTCTTTCTTTTAAAGATTTTTTATTTTTATTTATTTGTTAGAGAGAGAGAGAGTGAGCACAGGCAGACAGAGTGGCAGGCAGAGGCAGAGGCAGAAGGAGAAGCAGGCTCCCTGCCGAGCAAGGAGCCTGATGTGGGACTTGATCCCAGGATGCTGGGATCATGACCTGAGCCGAAGGCAGCTGCTTAACCAACTGAGCCACCCAGGCATCCCTT